>LQNS02276777.1:1235-18073 GCA_001587735.2 Parhyale hawaiensis
AGGAAGTGATACACCATCCAGCATGAGTGCAGGAAAAGGAGGTCCCACTGTACGCGACCTGGACACGAGCATAGTCTTAGTCTTGCCCGCATTTAGCCTCATCCCCCACCTAGAACACAAGGAATCCATAATTTCCAAATCATGCTGGATAGATTCTGAAACCTCTAATCTATCACTAGGCTTATCACAAACAGCCAGCAAAGTAACATCATCGGCGTAACCAACAAGTAGATTATTAACAAGATAAAACAGATCCGCTGTATATACAATGAACAACAAAGGGCCCAGAACACTACCCAGTGGGACACCCGAAACAAAATCCAAAACTCAATCCTCTTCCCATCATCAACTACACATTGACGTTTATCCGATAAAAAGTTACTAATTACCGCGAGAACTGAACCACTAATACCCATTAATCTCAGATTATGGAGCAGCCCAAGGTGATTCACGCGATCAAAAGCAGCGCTAAAGTCAAGCTGTACCAACCTTCCGTCATGACCCCCATCAAGAGCCAACTGCAACACATGAGAAATGTGAAGCAGAGCATCACAGGTTCCCAAGTCCTTACGAAAACCATACTGCGTTGGGGGAAGGACATCCTGCTTTTCAAGAAAGCAACCCAATCTCGAGGCAACCAACCTCTCATAAACTTTCAACAAAACAGGTGTGATCGAGATGGGTCTATAATCAGAAGTACGGGATGAAACCGAGCCCTTCGGAACAGGCGTCACATGGGCAACACGCCAGCAATCCGGAAAAGAGCCCAGCCGCCACATTCGACGGAAACGAAAGCAAGCGGGGCTGCGAGCACAATAGCCACCCTCCGCAGAAAGAAAGGAAACAATGCCGATGGATCAGTGCCCCCATAGGGGTCCAGGTCAAGAAGAAGGCGGTGCACTTCGGAGGATCTGAAAGCAAACCCGGAGAACCTCGGCTCGGGATCACATGCTAAAGGAATGCGCACCCGATCCCGGCTCTGCATCCCATCAAAGTAGCGCAACAAAAGGTCCGCCTTGGCAGCAGGGTCCGCAACAAAATCACCAGCAGTACCGATTAAAGGAGGCGCAGAAGAGCTCACACCAAGCACAGCGCTCTTCAAGGTGGACCATCACTTATGAGCGCTAACAGACGAGGCTAACAACTCCCTAGACCTCAAATTGTGCTCCCTTTCAGCTTCCACATAAGTAACACCAGCCGGACGCCGCTGTTCCCTGAAAAGCTGAAAGTCAACAGCAGACCGGCTAGTACGCCAACGAGCATATGCCTCCCGCTTTAACTGGTGCGCCCTCCTATCCAGCTTTTATTTGCTCAAAAAGTGCTTCTTCAAAAAAAAAAAACACTACCGGCTGGCTTTTTTAGGTGGGTTTTTTCAGTTTTATTAGGTGGGTTTATAATGGCAACCCTGGTTGACCTAGATGTGACCCCATGCCAAGAAAACTAGGCTCAGCTGGTCATCAAAAATGACGGTGTTGAATTTGCCTCCACCGTGGCAGATTGTCTTACGCCACGAGACGCTCCATTTTTCTTGTGGTTTTTAGAGTAGCTATCTAGCCAACGGAGGTTGCTGTCATTCACCTCTGTTACCTCTGTCGTTGCAAAACATCTATATTTCAAGTATTTCATGTTCTCAATTTCTTTTTAGCATGTTATACATACTGTTCTATTGTATATTTTTAAGGTGCTTTTGAGAACAGTAAACGAGTTAAACGAGTTAAACCGTTAAATTGAGAAAATACGTACTTTAAAATCCAATTTTGCGAAATATATTCTGCTAATTCTGTTAGCTTGAAAATGTGGACCACTATTATTGTTCAAGTTTTTTTTTTTTTTTTATCTGTTTCAAACTATAATATCCCACCTGGGACGATGATTACCTATGGATACTGTAGTTATATGCAATACCATTCTCACTGCAGAACGACAGACTTCTTTTGGTTCCGACATCGAGAACAGATGGGCCCTGCTCAGTGCATTGAACCGTGAGTATAAATCCGGTGTAAGCTTGAAGTAATTATCGAGGAGGAGGGAGCGCTACAGACCAGCTCTTCACTCATAAGTAAAGCCAACTACCCTACCGAGGCAGGCAGCTACCGAGGCATAAAAATAACGTATAACATAGGAAGTAATTCACATTTGCTACCCCAGAAAAGGAACTGGTTGCAGATTTGCTTTCTAAATTAAATGAGATAAAGTTCAAACCTTCAGGCTACTAATAAGAAGAGAAAAAGAGAAAATTTTGAACACAGAACCAAATTGCAAGGTTGAAATAAACAAAAATATTCACCAAAGCTGCCGCCAGCCGCAGCCATCTTCAGCCAGTCGTTACGCGCAGTCATGGCTATTCGTGTACACCACAGCTGTGGTTGTGTCTGTGTTAAACGCACACAGTGTTAACGTACAGTGGCAGCATCTGTCAATGACAGTTTACGCCTTGCTCTAGTAACTACCACAAGTGGTTATAAGTGACCTCTTTTAGCAACTAAGACTTCCTTTACGTTTTTTGAAATACTTCAAACAGTTTCATTTGTTCAGTTGCGGTCGCGGTATTTATACCATAGATAAATTCAGGTTTTAAACAGACTTTAGTCACGTCATCAAAAGGAACAATTACACCAAATTTTGATTTGAAATTAATGAGTTTTGCAAACTGAGTAATATAATGCGCTTACGAAACCATTGCAGCGATGCAAGTTTCGCACTGCACGGCTGCCCGCAATTTTTTCTCAATAAATCCAGCTATATAAGCTACTGTGTTCACTAAATAAATGGACGCATTAAAATTAAATTCAATGTTCAAGTCGTCTTCTATATCATAGTTTTCGGTGCTTTCAGAGTCTGCTTCTACATCTATAAAATGCCAATTTATTTTTAGAGCATGAGCGATTTAATTTCTGAACATAATGACTATGAAGTTGCTTGCTGTTGGTGTTAATGTTTTGTTCACGTTAATATTGGAATTTTTTCTAAAGGCATACAACTACCGCGACAGATTAGTTTGTAAATTTATGAAAAGATTAGTTAGTTTCATTCAACAATTTTTAACTAACGTTGCTGAAGGAAGGTATTCTAAAGCAATTTATTTTCAATCGAACCGAGTACATTTTAATTAACGAAAGGAATTCTCCATATGTATTTCGCTTATCAATTAATTTTTTATTACATTTTTAGAAAAAAAGATAAAATCCACAACTGATAGCGTTGATAAGATACTTACTGGTGAAAGGTAATACCACTTTCTTTGCTGAACCTCTGGGAACTTCCGTAAACAATGCAAGCTGCATGCATCTCGCCGTCTGGCACGCGATAACCACAGGCGGTTAAGGCCAAACAACATCGCCCAAAGCCCGGGGGCGAATTTTTTTTTTCCTGAACCTTTCAGAAAGTACAGTCTCACGGCAGCCAATGGCGTGGCAGGTCACCGGCCACGGTGGGAGGGGCGAAGGGTGATGGTTAGTGATGATGTTGCAAGCAGATGCGTACTTCGAAAAAACTGTAAATTCACAATTTACGTGCCGTGAAGTTTATTCTGATAATTAATAAGCATCATCATTTTGAGGTGTGAGATGTACTTGAACTTCGTTTATATGTGAGCAGCATGTGAAAATTACTCGTGTGTTAGCAGTTTATATTGTGTCTCTGTGTATTTGCTGGACATGCTATAGGGAGTAAATGTCACCAAGCATTGCGCGCAATGCCTAGCCAATAAGTGAGTTGAATCACTCATGCATTAAATGGATAGGTTTGTTTTAAGCTATGTTAAACATACGCCAGGTTATATTAGTTGAATGAACAGTAACATAAGAGAACAGTTTATGACTGGTACTTTCTGAAGTATTACATAGGTTATGTTCTCAGTTTTTATTCTCTAACTTGACATAACTCAGCCTAGCCGTGCCTAATCTAGCCTAGGCTAGATTAGGCTGAACTTTAATTACCATGGCATAATCTACCCTATCTAACCTAAACATATCTGACTTAAATCAACCCGGTTATGAAGCAGCTGATTCATCTCGCTTATTACCGAAGCAGTACGCTGGGTTCGGCTTGTTCGTTGTAACATACACATACATTGTTTGCAGACACTGGTCAGTTGATACAGGAAATTCGTGGCACATTCCACTTACGACGACTTACGTTTTAAAGAATGTTAAGGCACTGTACGTTCCAATCATTCACAAAAAGCGTTCCATAGGTATGTTCTCATACACTCGACGATGCACTTACATTGTACTCACACTATTCAGATGTACTCTAAAGAAATGAATGGTTTCGATGTATGATGAGCGCTCTGTAACTTAACTTAAAGCGCGTTCGAGTAGGACATAAGCTCACTGTGCTTAGCTGAAATCAAGCGGGACTAAGGGCGTGGTTGAATTGGGACCTAAAAGTCGAAGTAAAACCAAGCCCACTTGACTTAACTTGTCCGGGACTGTTGGCAGGAACTTTAGCTTCGTCGTTTTGAATCGTGTTTTAGGTGTTAGAAAAGACTCGCTTATGCTGAACTGACTGAAATCTCAATAACACAAAGTAATGAGTTTTTAGAAGTCTCACACTTGACAAAATTTTGACTCATCGAATGAAACCTCAATAAATGGGACGAATATGGGACACCTGTCGGCAGTTTCGGACAAGTTGAGTCAAGTAGGTTTGGCTTAGATCGACTTTCAGGTCCCAATCGAACAAGCCTTATCATACCTTTATTGATAGCCATTGATAATTATCAATGGACATCAATAAAGGTATCTTATGTACTTGAATTTAGTTTTAGAATTGAAATGCGTGTGAAAAGTGCATGCGTATATTATACACTGGTCTGTGTGTACATGACGCGTACGCGCATAGCGTCTCTATCCATTGTTCAGTTAAGACTGTAGATGAGCAACAAATTACCGCAAACGGAAAAACTAGGTTAGAGAAAAAGTGCTGCTTTTTCCGGCCCTTAACAATGGACTTACTTTACACCTAAACTATTACGAAGTAAAGAATTTGCAGGTCGCATTATGACTCACTATCAAATATTCAAAATGACAGAACTACTAGGCAATCCAGCGTAGATCATTCATCATTTTTTGTCGCATCAAACACCTATAACACCATGCAAAACGACGAAACTAAAGTTCCTGTCAATAGTTCCGGACAAGCTAAAGCCAGTGGGCTTGACTTAGCTCGACTTTTAGGTTCTAAATCGAACACGCCCATAGTCCCGATTGATTTAAGCTAAGCACATTGAGTTTATGCCCTTCTCGAACGTGCTTTAAGTTGAGTTGCAGGGCGCTCATCATACATCGAAACCATTCATTTCTTTATAGTACATCTGAACAGTTTGACAATACAATGTAAGTGCATCGTCGAGGGTATGAGAACATATAGAACGCTTTCTGTGAATTATTTGAACGTACAGTGCCCTAACATTTTTTTTAAACTAATTCGTCGTAAGCGTAATGTGCCACTAATTTCCTGTATCAACTGATCAGTGTCTACAAATAATGCATGTGTGTGTTGCAACGAACAAGCTGAACCCAGCGTACTGCTTCGTCAATAAGTGAGATGAATCAGCAGTTTCAGAAAAGGGTTAATTTAAGTCAGATTTGTTTAGCTTAGATGGGTAGGTTATGCCATGGTAATTAGGGTAGAGCAAGGAAAGCGATATCCTAAGTTAGATTAGGTACGGCTAGGCTGAGCTATGTCAAGTTAGAGAGTACGGAACTGAGAACATAACCTATGTAATACTTCAGAAAGTACCAGTCATAAACTTTTATAGTTATGCACTGTTCTCTTATGTTACTGTTCATTCAACTAATAGAACCTGGCGTATGTTTAACATAGCTTAAAACAAACCTATCCATTTAATGCATGAGTGATTCAATTCACTTATTGGCTAGGCATTGCGCGCAATGCTTGGTGACATTTACTCCCTATAACATGTTCAGAAAATACACAGAGACACAATATAAACTGCTAACACACGAGCAATTTTCACATGCTGCTCACATATAAACGAAGTTCAAGTACATCTCACACCTTAAAATGATGATGCTTATCAATTATCAGAATAAACTTCACGGCACGTAAATTGTGAATTTACAGTTTTTTCGAAGTACGCATCTGCTTGCAACACCATCACAAACCATCACCCTTCGCCCCTCCCACCGTGGCCGGTTACCTGCCACGCCATTGGCTGCCGTGAGACTGTACTTGCTGAAAGGTTCAGGAAAAAAAAATCGCGCCCGGGGGCCCTACCCACGCACGCACTAACCTGACCAACTGGCTGGGCTGGAGCTCTCACAATCAGCAAGTGGCTTCACTGTGCACTCGCTAGCTTCCCTCCTCTTCGTAATTACTTCAAGGGTGTAAGTAAGGCTTAGTTATAAAGCAATGCAATACTGTTAAGAGGAAGAATAGGTGATTTCAGAAGTGAATGTACAAGTTTACTCGATATATACGGTGAGTTGTGTCATTCGATTCACATATTTTAACAATATATAGAAAAACACTAAATTAAGGTACTGTATTTTCATGGCTGACAAAACTTCAAAACTCCTTCGTTTCCGAGAAATAACCCCCTGAAATACTTAAAGGTTTCCCGTGGGAATAAGCTTACAGTGCTGCCATCGAGTAAAATCTAATTTCTTAGGCAGGCTGCTGGCACAGCTTCAGCATGCCAAGAAAAGAATCTAAAAACATTTGAAGAATCTAAAAGTATAAGATTATTATTTTGTTATGCTAAAGCGCTCGTCACCAGCCTACCTAAGAAATCAGATTTTACTCGATGGCTGCACTGTAAGCTTATTCCTACGTGAAACCTTTAGGAATTTCAGGCGGACATTTCTCGAAAACGAAGGAGTTTTGAAGTCTCTCATTAAAATCGCTTTATTTTGTGTTGCAATATGCGCCTCGCAGTACGCAACACCCTGTATATCTGTGTATGTTTACACATTTTAGTGCTTGTTCGTAACTGTACAGCTGCAGGCACAAATGCCACCATACAACTGCTGAAATTTTACGTTTTCAATGTTCGGTTTAGCATCTGAGTCGGACTATTATCTGGATGTGTATCGGTTGGAGGCCCAAGCCACTTTGATCATAAATTTGTGACGATCAGTACAAGAAAGTGACAAAATCTGAGCCAAGCTAAATCGGCACTTCTTCAAGGAACTGTACAGTTTACGTTACCGTAACTTTACTAGGCGTTTGTGCATCCGGCCCCTTATACCCAAATGTGGTGCTTTTCACTTCCTTGCCCTAAACAATTCCCGTATATTTTATCTCCTTTTTATTTGTGAAGCAATCATCCCCTAACCTGAGCATAAGGTGTAAAAAGTCGAAAAAACACTTTTGCTCTCATTATATTTTATTGTACAACGCAAAGAAAACGAGTTATTCGTCGGAAACGAAATATTGAGAAATTTTTCAAGATCTAACTCCTCCCATAATTTTGATGCTACAGAGCTGCAAATGTTTGTACTGTATTCGTAATTCACGGCTCTTAAAGGACTGAACAACATTGTTGAATTTTGATTTAGTTTTTGAGATATTTTTGTTTTTTATTACTTTTTATTTATTCGAATTCATTCCAAAATCCGAAAATATCACAAAAACTAAATTTTAAATCCAATAATGTTGTTAAGCCATTTGAACGAGACGGGAATTACGAATACAGTGCAATAAAACGCCACTCTGTAGTATCAAAATTGTGGAAGGAGATAGACTTTAAATTCGAAAAAAAAACTCTTCAGGAGTGTTTTTAGAGCCTGTGATTCCGTTTTCATTGAATAACTCGTTTTCTATGGCGAAAATCGGGAAAAGTACATGAGTCTAGCACACCTTTTTTTCCGATTTTGCATATCTGTACCAAGTTTTATCGAAATCTGCACATTAACGTAATATCAAAATTTGAATCCTCTAGCGGAAATTTCTTAGGGTGAGATTAAAGAATACGACTGAAAAAAAAAAAACTTTATCATTTATGTATCGATTTGGATGAAACTTGGTACAGATATGTAAAATCGGGAAAGACTGCTGGTTAGACTCATTTACTTTTCTCATTTTCGGCATAGAAATCGAGTTATTGAAAGAAAACGGAAAAGCCATTTTCTTCATATAACTCTTTCTATGTGGAAAATGGAAAAAGTACAGGAGTCAAACCCCCATTCATTTTCGATTATACATCTTACTTCCATGTTTCACGGAGATCGGGCGAATAATAAAGAAGTTTTTGAAGTGAAAAATTATTTGTTACAGAAGACCTCACTCCAGACCAGCTATTTTCGCCTACTTAGGGTTACACTGGCTGCCGAAAATTTTACCTGCCTGTCCGTCTGATGTATAGCTACAGTCCCCTTAAATCACTTGGAAACAATCATAGTTTTGACTTCCTCCATGCCACATGTCCTTATATTTTTTTCTCCTTCCTCTTCATACGTAAATATATACAAAAATAATTTCTATGAAGTTTGCAATGACCGGCACACATTTCTGAATTCACAATGTGTTTTATGTATAGTATAATCCTATTATGATAATAATCCTATAATTTATATATGTTTCAGGAGACGCTTTCAAAGCTAACATAGCGACATCTATTGATGCCATTGAGTGGCATTCTGATCAAGTATCTTGCACACGAACTGCCCTGGCAGCCAAAGCTCCTCATGACACCCTGGTAGCATCTATGTTTCTACGAATTCCAACAAGCAACGACTGGATTCTGGATTTCGATGGAGAGGCCTGGCTAAATAACCCCGTTAATCCCGGCATCTTTACTAGGAAAAGTAAAACCTTTTTTGCCTTGGCCTTCAGAAATTTTACGATTGAAGCAGGTATGGGAAGTCGAAGAAAGTAATTTCATAAATTATAAGCATAAATGGGTCGCCAAGTGGTCCTGATTATACAGTTTTCCCAAATGTACAGTTTATTCGTTTAGGGAACGTAGATTAACTGTAAATTTACGTAGCTATGTGATATTCAAACAAGTATACACATTTGATATCTCTCGATTTGTATTGTTAATGTTAGTTTTGTGAATGATTTCCTCTTCGGTACTCTAATTTGGCAAATCCAGTCCTTTCCAACACAACCCGCTCCTACTCACGAACAGTGTATCCAATCCATGGAGAGAAAAGGACGAGGAGGTAAGTGAAGACCGGAAATTCGATTCAGCCTAACTATATCGAGAGATGCGAATTTTGGGAACTCACAAAAAGGTGGAAAAAATGTAAAGGTTTTGTTTGAAATGACTGAGTGACCACCATTTCACTTACTTGCAGTGCAGTGAGGGTGAAGCCAAGGCTGACACAGAGGTAAACATAAAGCCCGTTGCACACGACAATTTTTTGTCTTTTGTTTTCACTTCACAGGGTTCGAATGCGTTGCTGTGTATGAGTAAACAACAAAAATAAACAGTACTTTCTGAAACGACATTCGCTAAAATTTTGAAAAGACACAAGACACTGCACTAGCGACAGTGGCCAAGCCGGAGAATACGCGGTATACATTTCATCAAACCTTTTGTTAAAGACGCAGTCGTGTTTGCATTGGCAGTACGAATTCTTCAAACGTGGCGAAGTGAAAACATAGGACATATGACTATTGTCTGCAGCGGGCCTCAAGTCAACTTGGCCTAGAATTCCAAAACAACTTAATCTTACTGCTGACACAGGTCAACTGGTCACAGAAGATTGGACGGTTGTAGTGGGCCACAGATACTTGAGAGCTCTGGTCCAATTAACGAACGGCTCCCATGCATTTCTGGCAAAGGCAAGTACCCCGCAAAAGCATTGTAGCCATCACTTACTGCCTGCAGCTACGGCGAGCGTTTCAATAGAATTACACTGTTATGGTGACTATATATATATATGGACTGCGATATCGAGCTATAATGCCTTTGTATCATGAAATTGTATCTGAAAGTAAAAAAATATTATTATTTGTTTTTTTAAGTAGCAAACAATGTTTCCCCCTCCTTGAACACTACATAAAGCAGAAATAGGAAAAAATCCTTAGAGGAAAAATCCCAGCAGTAAAACCCGCCCAGGAAGAGAAAGGCCCCCGGAAAAAATTCCCCGCATATCACTTAATGCAAATAATTACTTCTCCCTTAGGTATTTTCAGAGGTGCGCAGCGGTATTTTTTTCAGCTGAAGCAGTATCGGTTTACTCTTGGTTATGGAAGTCCGTCGGTAGCCGACGATGACGCTTCTCCAGGCGTCTGTCTAGTCTCGCTCGACCTGATGTGTTCTGGAGTGACTGTACAAGTCAATCCGCGAACCGCAGCGACGGCCACACGCATGGCAGACATGCTGCTCTTCCTGCTGCTGCTGCCTGCCACCCCGCATGTGGCGGTGCTCACGCCGGGGCTCGGCTGCTGTAGTTTTCCACAAAGACTCTCCGGCCGTCGGGGCATGTGCTCGTCCAAAGTTCCCTGTTGCCCAAGAGCTCCTCCAACCTAGAAGGATCCACGCCGAAACTCTTCATATTGCTTTTCGTGATATGCTTGTAGCGCTTTCGTTGTCCTCCCACCGTGCGCCGCGCCTGCTGTCGCTCCCCGCGCAGCACACAACGTGGCAGGCGGTCTGGAGGCATTCGAAGCACATGACCAGTCCAGCGAAGGTTCCGCTGCATGAGAATAGCCTCCAGAGGATCAGCACCCGCCCTCCTCCTGACCTCTGTATGAGGCACCCTGTGCCCCCACTTCAGTCCTAGTATGCGCATCAGGCAGCAGCTCCAACTGCTTTCGGTATAGAACCCAAGTTTCAGAGCCATAGAACAGAGTTGAGACACAAGCGGCCATGTAGACAGCTACCCTGGTTCCGATAGAGATGTCAGCAGTAAGAAAAACCCTCTGAGACAGCCGCCCAAACGCACCGGATGCTTTACCAATACGTCGTTTGACTTCGTTGCCCATTCGACACGAGCTCGACAAATTTGATCCGAGGTAGAACAAGTCCTCTAGAACCTTGAGTGGGTGGCCACCGACTGCAACGCGCGGTAGCTCAACCGCTCCGCCTCCATCCCTCTGCATCAAGACTTCCGTTTTGTCGGCATTTATAACATGACCCGCGTCTGCGTAAGCAGCAGCAACGGCATCCAGAGTGCGCTGCAGCCCGTCCCGCGTGAGAGACACCAATGCCATATCATCGGCATAATGAAGTACGGACAAAGAGAGATGGGACACTTTGCCAGAAGCGCGAAGGCACCGCAGATTGAAAAGACTTCCATCGAGACGGTACCTTAATTGCACTCCATCTCCAGGCGCCACCCGCCGATCCACAACGAAGTTGGTCGCCGCCAAGAATAAATTAAAATGACTGGCGCCAGACCGCATCCTTGTCTGACACCAACAGTCACCGGGAAACTACCAGACACTTCCCCCGCTAAAAACCGCTCGGGCCGACATTCCATCATGCAGAGCTCTCATCAGCGACAGCAAGCGTAGTAGACAGCCAAATTTCCGGAGTACTTGCCAGAGGAGGGGACGGTTGACCGTGCCAAACGTCTTAGCAAGGTCTAGGAACACCATATACAGATCTTGATGCTGCTCTCTCGCTTTTTCCTGGATCTGGCTTGCGCAGAATGTCATGTCCACCGTACTTCGGTCTTTACGAGTATATTGCAACTTAATTACATTTTTCTTAAGTTATATATTCATTTAATAAAGAGACAATAATTCTATGTCTAAATACTGTATCACCCAGACGGCTATGTCACCCTCACACTCTACCATAAGTTTTGTTTGACGACCAGTGTCGGTTAGCGTTCGAAGCTAAACAGGCGGCTTATCAGGCATGGCGGCGTTCGCGTGACCGCATGTTGTGGCAGACCTATGTTGATCGTAGGGCCGAGGCTAAGCGTGTGTATGAGGAGGCTCAGCATCGTCTGAGGCAGCGTTCCAGGGAGTCTCTGCAGAGTATTGACCATCCACATCGTTGGTGGAGTGAGCTAAGGGATTCAGTGTTCGGTGCTGAACCTTCGTTGCCGCCCCTGTGGGTCATGGTGGGGGCATTATTACTGATCCCTTGGCAAGGGCGGAGCTTCTGTCGGCTCACTTCGACGGGAAGTAGAGCAGAGATTTTATTGCTTTGCCTCATGGATGCCACCATAAACCTCGTTTGACGTTCAGATCTGCTACAGTCAACGTGCTGCTTGAGGGCCTAAATCTGTATGGAGGTGTGGATCCGGTGGGCATGTTTCCTTTGTTTTATAAGCAGTTGGCTGACGTTCTTTCCCCCAAGCTTGCAGTGATCTTCCGGCGCCTGAAACGGTTAGGAAATTTTCCTCGTTGTTGGCGCACTGGGAATATAACTCCTATTCCCAAGGGTCCGGTGTCGCCCTATGTTTCCAACTATCGACAAATCACACTGACGTCCATTTTGTCAGAGGTGTTCGAGAAGTTGATTGCTGGTAAGCTTTATCGTTTCGCTGAGGTAACGGGGTTGCTGCCTGCTGGTCAGCTTGCGTACAGAACTGGCTTGGGTTGTTGTAACGCTCTGTTGTCGGTGTCACACCATTTACAGTCTGCGCTGAATTATATGTCTGAGGCACGCCTTGTCCAGTTGGACTTCAGCGCTGCGTTTGACAGGGTTAACTACAGTGGTCTATTTTACAAGCTGGAGTCCTTTGGTGTGGGTGGTAGGGTTCTGTCAATCATTCGCGATTTTTTTTCTGAGCGAACGCAGAGTGTGTCTCTTGACGGCATCTTGAGTGCCTCAGTCGCGGTGGTGCCTGGTGTCCCTCAGAGTAGTGTGCTTGACCCGCTGTTGTTCGTTCTATAAACTAGTGACATGTTTTCTTCGCTTAAAAACACGATGATCAGCTATGCCGATGATTCAACTTTGATAGCTGTTATACCTGCTCTCGAGTGCGTGATGCTGTCACTCAGTCTCTGAATATGGATTTATCGCGCATTAGTGCATGGTGCTCAGCCTGGAGTATGAAGCTGAATGCCAATAGACCAAGTCGATGATTGTCAGTCGGTCTCGGACACTTTAACCGCAGCCCCAATTGGAGATTGATGACACTTTGCTCTAGGAGTTTAGCTCATTGGAGATTCTACGTGTTGTCTTTAATGTGAAGCTTACTTTTGAGCCGCATATTAGAAGGTTGGTGTCACGTGCTTCCACCAAGTTTGGGCTCCTGCGTAAGGTGAATTCTGTGTTTGGTGACAGTCAGGTTGTCCGCAGATGTTTTTATGTTTTTTTTTGCAGCCTGTGTGAGAGTATTGCTCCCCGGTCTGGCCTTCAACTGCTGATCCTCACTTACGTCTGTTGGACCGACTTGTTAGTTCAGGCAGCAGGCTGTGCGCTGATAATGATCTAGTGAACCTGTCCCGCAGGAGAAGAGTAGCTGAGCTATGTATGTCTGTACAAAAATGTACAATAATGAGAAGCATCGGTTGTATTCGTCTCTCCCTGCCCTCAAGATTTTTGGGAGAAAGACTCGTGCTGCGTGCGGAGCGCACTGTTTCACTTTGGAGTCTGTCAAATGTCGAACTAATCAGTTCTGTCGGTGCTTCGTGCCCTGGTCGGCTTAAGTTTGGAATTTCTTGCCTGTATCGGCTTTTGGTCGCGTTGGCCTGCAGGCTTTTAAGTCGGCTGTTAATGTTTCTTGCTGGATTTCCTTTAGCAGCGTTTTGGGCTTCCCGGTGTTGCAAATGCTTCATTTTATTGTATTACCTGTCCGTGGGAGCTCAAGCGTGAAGTTTTAATAATAATAATAAAACTTTCAGGATTGCAGCACATGTCATTTTTTTTTTTTTTTATTTCTTCGCCATATTTTCCTCTTAATACGAGATGCTGGGCTTTTTCAAGCAGCGACTTATCTCTTCAGAGCCATTACAGCTTACCGCTGGTTTGTTGTCGATAGCTAGCTAGCTGGCATTCATTACTACATTGAGCGTAATCACTTAAAATTGGCTTGCTTACACTTGAAGTAGGTGTGGCATTAAGAAGTTTTCAGTATGTCTAGAGCATCAATGTTCCATCTACAATACAATGAAGATCGATGTGTATATATCTGTTTGTTGTGTCATTTATATACTTAATTGCTTGTTTATCTATCGATTTTCCGTCACGCTTTAAAAAAACAGATAGATAAAAATTAGGCCGGGTTGCAGACAGTAGCAATAGTATAAGACAACCTGATATTTGCAATGGATCCACTTCTTGCATTGTCAAAGTAAAAATCAAGGCACTGAAGTTATCTCAAGCTTTCCAAAGCACTCTAGTCTATACTAAGAAAGATCGTCGCATGTCTTTATATTTATACAGGGTGTTGTGTAATTGGATGCACATATTTTAACCATATATAGAAGAACGCAAAATAAAGTTTTCAAGAGTGACAAAATCTACAACCTAACTAATGGGGTGAGATGGGGTGAAGATTAAAAGTTTTATTTTTTTCGTTTGTGAACTGATTTGAATGAAACTAGGTGTAAATATGCAAAATCGAAAGAGAAATTGTTTTTATTCTTGTATTTTTTATTTTCCCCTAAGAAAACGAGTTATTCAAAGCAAAGGGCAGGAAGAGGCTGAGGGAAACCCTGCTCCTACTACAGTTTTTGGGCAACATAGAAGATTTTCGTAACATAAGCAGTGAAATTCGATCTCTCAGAGCAAGATTTTTCGGTTTGATTTCGAAATAATTTATGAAAAAGTTCAAAAAGCTTGCATATGCATTTTTCAAGTTTTTTTTTTTTTTAACACTGCACTGTCGCTCGTTTCCTGTTTCAAAAACCCCACAGAAAAATTCTATTTTATATTAAATCAAATTCCGCTTCTTTTGATACCAAAAATCATCTCCATGGCTCAAAAACTGTAGGAGGAATAGAGTTTCTCAATCATATCTATACCAAGTTTCATTCAAATCGGTCCACAATTAAAAAACTTTTAGTTGTCGCCCGAACTCTCCCCTTCACTATTTCAGGTCGTCATTTCTCGAAAACGAAGGAGTTGTTAGGTTATTGTCACTCGTGAAATCGTTTTATTTTGTGTTTTTAATTAAATGGTTAAAATGTGTTCCTCGAATTACATAACACCCTGAATAGTTTGGGCTACACTCTTAAGGATAGATAGGAGAAAATATAGCATTGGCTTTCTAGGTTTCAGTACACCGGTAAATTAACACACGTATTTTCACTATAAAAAGTCACGTCAAAAAAATAGAAAGAGATCCAGAGTTCTATATGCTTGAGTCCGTATTGTGAATACTGAAATGAAATGTGGTATATTATTTACTAATTAGAATACCCTCGCCATCAAAAGGACAGCGAAGAACTTGTGATGCTTCGTCCTTATCAATCATAATTTTCCTATTAATGTTAGGGATGAGCAGCGCCACGCTGCTGAAAAGTAGTGTTTTTTTTCACAATCGATATTGCCTCCTAATAAATACCGAGCTCTGTATCCAGGATACTGACGCTGTCATATAGCTCTGAAGTTTTTCCTCTAGTGGAATATTATTTTGTTGAAAGAAAAACCCAAATTGAAGAAAATTATTTGCTGTCAAGGATTCCTCATGGTCTTTTATCCGCCATCTGACCGCTGAAGAATATCTTGCCACTTGCTTAGATGATGATGCAGCCAATTAGAGCATCAGCGTAAACTCAGAGCAGCTAAAGCTCGGATGAAGGAAACCTCAGAAGAGAGTACGAATCACGATGCAACAGATTGCTTAGAGAAGCTGCATGAAGCTGCGTTGAGTGAACTTCAACGTCGGAAAAGAAAAAAAACTGCATTGAGACATAAGTTTGCCATTTCTCAGGTTAAAAAACGTTTGCATCGTCTGCAATATGTCCTATTTTCTACCAATTAGTTTTCAATGAAGCTTGACTGGATGACTACGAACAGCCTCCAACCTGGAGTAATATCCGCCTGTCTGCTTAGTTAAAGCGTGACAGAAAATGGATAAACAGATAAATACAAATCGCTCTTTATTATATTGTAGATGAGATATATGGGACATATAAGAAGCATCGCTTGCATTGAAGCTAGGAACATTGGAAACTTATTAATGCGACGCTTACTACAAGCGGAATGGAGCCAACTGTAAGTGGTTACGATTAATGAAGTAATGAATCCCAGTTAGCTACCGTCAACGAACAACAAAAAAGCAATTACGGCTCCAGAGATGTAAGTCCCAGCTACCTCTCTCGCTCATCGCGACGTAGAACAGCCCAGTATCTCGTATAAACAGGAAAATGTGGTGAAAAGAAATTAAAAATAGAGAAGCCCATCCTGAAAGTTACTTTCATGAACAAAATGTACGGAGGAATGGGAGATTGACATGGGTGTTTGGATGATATATAAACGATAAAATAGAACCTGCTGGTTAAATAAATACATTGTACGAAAAATACAAGTAAGAACCATTATACTCGTTATGAAAATATGAATGAAAATTATCGGAAAAATATAAAGCTTGAACCTTGTAGCTGAACAGTTCATAAAATCCGGGGAGTGAAATCCGTAGCATATTGTGTTATGTATCTATATACACTACTGTATTTAATGTCTACCCTGAACATTTAATAACCTGAAAGATCTCATAGGTTATTAATTGTTCAGGGTAGACGGATGCGCTCCCTCATACACGTACGGCTCTGCCTTAATATCCTTGCACTGATGCAGCGGGCAACACAAGTACCTTGCGTGCTTACGTTGCTTTTAGCTGTTTGTGGCTTGGTGGTATGAGTGGAGGCGTGGTAATCTCTAGGTCCCCGGATCGAATCCTGACTCGATTCTTTGTATTTATTCTATTTAAACACAAGGGCGGACGGAGAGCCCCCTGTCTGGATAATACCAGGTGTTGACGGGAGGAGAAACTGTGATATATATATATATA
>LQNS02276781.1:33228-43501 GCA_001587735.2 Parhyale hawaiensis
ACACACATCACGCCCTTTTACACACACACATCACGCCCTTTTACACACACACATCACGCCCTTTTACACACACACATCACGCCCTTTTACACACACACATCACGCCCTTTTACACACACACATCACCCACTTCTACAGGAACGTAACCTATTTGTTTCCTATGTTCAAGTATTTACGGATTCGCTATTCGTGATCTCTTGATGGAACGTAACCCTCGCGAATACCAAGGGCTTACTGTATATAACATTGTGAGGCCTTTAAATCTTCAAAGACCTTCATTATACAGTAAACAATTCAGCCACATGGAGCTATATAGGCATGCCGAAATTACCCGACATGTGCGGTTAATTTCGGCGCCCCCCTTTGGAGAGACCCTCATCAAAAATCTGGAAACCTAAGGACTGGATACTAAGGGGAATTGAAGCCTAGGCTTAGACCTAACTTTTTATCATGAACGTTTGTAGGATTACAGGTTCTGTAGCTGTGCTCATTTAAGTGCAACTTTCAGCCGAAATAGCCCTACCTTACGGTATCCCAGGATTCACTGTCAGATCCTCCTTTAAACAAACACAATCATTTGAATTGGTCTGATTTCCAGGGTCTTGGGATTTAGTCTTAGAGATAGATACTGCACTATGAGATCTAGGAATACAGCACGCCTAGGCTCGTTAAAGCCAGAGTCCTCGACTTGATACAGCATAGACCCAGGCGACCCTGCAACTTAAATTAGGGCTTTAGGGAAGTTACTCCGGTACTGAGTTTTCCTAAGAGGTGAGGAAAGGTCTAGCCTGGGAAATTGGTCCGGCGTGTCTTACTCTGGGAAATTGCTGAATGGAGCCGTTGAAGCATTACAGTGGTCAACAACAAATTTGTTGCCCGAGTTTTTCCAGTTGATTTAGGACAAATCTGATGCGCTGAATCCAAAAATCACATTGGTTATGCTCTATTAGGTCAAGTTTTTGAGATATGGCCACGTGTAATTTTCTACGTTTTTGTTCACATGTACGCATGTGTGGAGCATTTTAGAAGAAATTGGTGGGTTAAAATGTGATGTGGAATAATTATGTTGATTGAAAATTATTGGTTTAATGACGAGAAGTATTCAGGTCCATTAGTTTTAGGTGATAATGTCGAGAAGGGGTGAGTCTAAAGTAAAAAAAAAACAAGAAATACAACAAAAAAATTTTGTATTTAAGACTGGCCTGTGCGGGAAGAATTGGTGCCTTGTAAAGAGAGGAACGTCATCAACGACCCTCTGGTGGACAGAGGCAGAATACTCTTCCCACCTCTGCATATCAAACTTGGCTTAATCAATAGTTCACCAAGGCTCTGGACGAGGATGGTGACTGGTTCACTTACTTGTGCCAGGCTTTTCCAGGATTAACCATGAAAAAGTTGAAAGCTGGCATCTTTGACAGTCCTCAGATCCATCAGCTCATCAGAGATCCAGAGTTCAAAAATTCAATGAACGAAGTGGAACTAGAAGCTTGGAAGGCATTTGTTCTGGTAGTGAAAAACTTTCTTGGCAACACTAAGGCCAGAAACTATGCAGAACTTGTCAACAACATGCTGACTGCTTTCAGAAACCTGGGCTGCAACATGAGCGCCAAGATGCACTAGTACTACCTGTTTTCGCATATGGATCGGCTTCCTGAGAACTTAGGTTCAATGAGTGCCGAGCAGGGAGAGAGATTCCATCAGGACATGAGAGATGGAGACCAGGTACCAGGGTCGCTGGGACGCAGTCATGATGGCTGACTACTGTTGGACTCTGAAGAGAGACCTCCCTGCCGCTGAGCATTACAGGCGTTCGAAGAAATGGAAGTTCAAGCCCTAAAGTTTGAACAATTGTGAAACAACATGCAATTTATGTGTGCTTACCTTTATCATTGCACACCATTCAGTTTAAAATAGTCAATGTTTCTATCAGGTAATTAATAAATGTTGTTGAAGAAAGTTTTTTTTCTTAAAAACACTTTTATGATATGTGTTGACAAAAACTTGCTCATTATGCCAAAAAAATGTAATAGATTTTGTCAGAAGATTTTATTTTATTTTATTTTTTTTTTTCAAATCAACTTGGCACAAAAACCTGACCTGATGGAGACAAATGAATGTTACTTCCTGATTCAACAGCGCAAAACTAAGCTAAATCAGTTGTAAAAATCAAGGCAACATTCAAAAAGTAAAAAATTGTTGCCCAGTGTTATTAGAGCTTAACCCTTTTTTAGCCCGTATTTGGCTCTTGGAATGAAGTTCTAACAGCAGCTCACAATAGACATTCCTTATCTAGTCCTGGGCTCCTTCTGGGTCACTCCATTAGTAAAGAAATCCATGTTCCAACCTCAGATGGTTTTAGATCATAATGTTCAGATTCCTAAGAGTAGCTCAGCTTTGGTTTCTAGAATGGAAACTTCATGCTGGAACAGAAGCTGTCCCTTCGGGAAGAAGGGGATAAACTCCAGTCAAATGTTGGTTTGGGCCTGAAGATCGGAGGCAAGGCTAGCTCCAAACTGTCTACCTACCTTCTCGGACCAGCTAGGCTAAAACAGGAATATTCCTTGCCAGAGTTCTTTACTGCTACAGGTTTCTCTCAAGGGACCCGGAGGGTTTGACTTTAGAGGTATTGTACAGAGTAGCTATTCCACTTTAGAAGCTCTAGAGGGAAACCTACTCCCTCAGGCTCATCCTGATAGGATAAGCTTAAGCCATAGCTCATAGAGGGGCGGGGTGTAAGTCCCGGTTTTTTTTGGGGGAATGGACCTTTTGGTTCGTCTACTGCCGCCTATCTAATCTAAAGATACTCTGAAGAAAGAATCAATTCCCTTGTGGGTGCTGCAATGGATGGCCCCTTCCCAGAGTTGAAAGGTGAGGATCTCAGATCCGCAGCAAGGAACAGATGGGCACCTAGGTTGGAGCCTCAGTCGGTAAGCCAGGCGGAGTCTTACAGCCCAACTTTAGGTGTAGGTTTTGGACTATTGATTAGATTAGCGATTTTATAAGATGCTTGTTTTCCGAAGCCCAGGCCAATAATACGCCAGTAGGCATTCGCTTAAGATGGCAACTGGCTAACAACCCAGGGTAGTCTTGGGGAGGTCGTTGACTCTCAAGTCATAAAATAACGTCTTGAGAAGGGGACAGAGGTTGTCACTCTACAATATGGTCTTGTCAGTCTCCAACAGGGCTGATACGACAGAGGGAGTTGTTAAGATGAGCAGAAGCAGAATAGCAGTTAGTAGTTCTCTCCCTCATCGGAGTGGCCCAGAAACCAGGATCCAGGGAGGGAGAATGGGTTCCTGACCCTTGCTGGCTTAGTTTATTGAGGCATGTTGATGCCGTTTCCTACTAAGGCTGACGTCCTCCTTTACCTCTACCACTTAGTCCTGTGGTTAATAATGGCTCGTAGGTCGCAAAGGGCGAGCAAGATAGGACAAGGCTAATATTTGTCTGAAATTATAGATTGGTCTTCCGTTAGAATCCTCTGGCGGGCTTATGGTTGGGGGTTTCGCGCTTGGGTCTCGCTCTCGGGAAGTGATTAGGAAAAGCTAGATAGTGTCTGGTTTAGAGTTACTGTGCCGCCCTAAATGTCCTCTGTCCTTTCCCTAAAGAAGGGAGCTAAAGGATACCATTAGACTGCCAAGCAGTGTATAGCTACTTGACGGAGAGCAACTCCTGACAATGGCAGACGTTGCTACAGCTACTTAGCCTACCTACCTCTGCCTACCCCTAGCAATCCTCGTTGCTGCTGGGAGGTCTGTTACTAACCTACATCAGTAAGAACTGTTCCGGCTGTTGAAGGTCAGTAAACAGGAGAAATTATGCCAACTAGGAAGGCAGTGTTTCGGACAGAGGATGGTTGGCAGAACCGTGTTATCTACCTTGAAAAGTCAAGCATAGTCTTGCTGATACAATTATCCTGGTTCACCAGAGCGTTAGGATCTATCTAAAGGTGGAAAGTCAGTGCTCCAGTATGTTTTAGCTCCCAAAGCCCTGGAGAACACTTTGATAGGAGGAGAGTTATCGTAAGTCGCAGGACTTGCGAGAGTAGACTGGGAGTGTAACCCAGCTGGAGTTAGCAGTGGGCCTCCCATACCCTTGGATTGCAGAAGACACAAATTGGGGATTTTAGGATCTTCGAGAGTACAGGTATCTCCGAACTAGGAGACGCGCTGGCTAGAGCTGAGGGCTAGCAAATAAGTGTTGCTGCAATAGACGGGATGAAGAAGACCACCCCGGGAAGGTTGTGGGACAACTGTGGTCCCAGGCGGAAGCCTGAGTGCGGAGAAGGAAAGAGGAATTACCGGCAGCTAAGTAGCGTCGGGGCGGTCGAGTGATGGCAAAATCGCAGAAGTCGCAATGGCACTAATACTATCGTAGCTGCAGAAACGAGCTTTCTCGTGCAGGACGGCACTAACATGAGCTGTCCTGTAAATATTTTGGGCTCACGCAATTACAGAAAAAGTTATTAAGGAAAAACGTGCAATCATTTACAGACATGAAATCGAGCGAGTGATCGCATTAAAGTGGGCGAGTGATCGCACCTCCTTTTTTCAAAAAACAGACGAGCTAGCCAAAATCTGAATACACCATCTGAAACGGGAGGTCTGTAAACTTAAGAACCCATGCCATCATATCGTTGTTCCCGCTTTTAGAATGTTTGTCATATCACCCAATAAAAGCCATGTTTTTTAGGGGTCGAAAAATATTGCAATACCAAGAAAATCGTTATCTCGCGAATTTTGATGTTACAGCGAAACTTAACAATGTGCCTGCCAAGAAAATTGCACGAAGCTGAAAAAATACTTGTAGCCTATTTGATGCTCCTACAAGCATGTTGATGTCCATGCAGTTGTTTTTTTTTTTATTTTATTATATTTTTTTTCGCAAGTGCGATCAGTCGTCCGCCATCTTCACTGTCACGTACGTAGATAGGTAGGCACTAGTGTATTTTTAACCAATGCATACACTCATAATAAGCTAAAGATGGTAGTTTTGTAACATTTACAGTAGTACTTGGCATCATGAACACCATTTGGGACATTAAGTTTTCATATATTTATAATTCATTAATAAATATCAATCCATTAAACTTGTTTATAGGGTAAAGGGTGGGGTGGGGTAAAATGGGAAAATGTTTTCTTTTTGTCATGCCTAACTTTTCTGTTTTGAGAAGTTTTCCATTTTGAATGTTGCATATCATGGCACAGGAATTAGGCTATCAAATTGTATGAAGTAACTACCCCTTCAAACACTGTTGCATTGTATAGCTAATAGGTAGCTTTTGAGTCGCTAGTTATAAAAACTTTGCAAATTAAAAAAAAAAAAGAAATGTATCTGTATTTAAACCTGTAGCTTGCTCCAAAAGTATGAAACCTAAATCCACTTCCTCAGGATCAGTTGTTGCGGCAGTGATAAGAGTAGCTATATAGCTACCTATCTCATAAAAAATTTGAAGTTCCACTTACTAGTGTTTTATTTAGGCCTAAACATTTGCTGTGAGGTCAAATGGGTCTACACGATTTTTTTCTTTTGTTTGATCTAATTTTTCTATACCAAGAATTTACTTTGAAAATTTGACACCGTTAACAATTTATAGCCTAGCCAATACAAGCAATGTTACAATGCATATCAGTACATAACACTTTCCAAATGCCCTACCTAGCTACATCATACTTTTTGTGAATGACTTGAAACGCGAAGTTATACTCAAGTGACCCCAGCCCACCCAACAGGCTGAGTGTACTAAATGCTAAAAATACATATACGTCAGTTTAAGTTTCAGAGAATATTTTGTTGGTACTTCACCCTACCCTGCTCTTCACATGACGCTGTCAAAATCCCTTTCCTCTTGCTGTGGGGATCAATTCTGTTCTATTGCCTTATTGAGTGATATAGCCTACTGTATATGTATAAAGTTGTACCTTTTAATGGGTGTGTGGTGATCTAGTAGATATCTAACAAAAATGTAATAGGGTGTGTAAATGCTCATATCCTATTCGTTAATTCCACTTGCTACTGGCGTGGCTGAGCATGTGGTGGAGGGCTGCCACTGGGTGTTCAATAGCTCATCTGCCATTAGCTATAAAATAGATACCTATATATTTGAATCAAAGGTCCAGAGAGGTTAGCTGAAACGGATGGAAACTTGAACAGACTGTCTGGTTATTCATGATATTTGATATATGTAGGGTGGGAGTGGGAGAAACTATGAATATCTCACTCCTTCTTCTGTTTCAGGTCCTGTTGTTTAATGAAGAACTGCACAGTCCCTTAGAGATTCTTCAAGCCTGGCGGTAGCGGAGGCAAGATCCTGGGGACCTCCTGAAACTTGATACAAGAAATCAGGATACCAGTAATCATACAAAACCAGCAGCAATACGCTTACTATTCACCACTGGAATTTGGTTATCTGCAAAGTGAAGCTGTGTAATCAGGTAAGTTCAAAATTCCATACTATAGGTAGCTATAGCCTATAGCTAAATCAGGAAACGAGATAAAATTTTTACTGTTAATTTGGTAATAGAGCTAGATGTGGTCATCCTTGTGGTGACTGCAAAAGTTTATATGAAGGGCTTTGGCCAGACTGCAGACTGTGCTTAATGTAACACCAGGATCCAGACTGCAGAGTTGCTAAATGCATCGTCAAGATTGCGTTTTTCCCTATGATTTGTCACGGTTAGTGGCACAATCAGCCTCATTTCAAGTCAATCACACAGACAATGTTGAGAACAGATGGAGCAAAATGCAGTTGCGCCACCAAGATCTTCTGGAAGTCACCAGGGTTCGCCAAAAAAGGCCTCTTGGTAAGTTGGTACTTTTTGTCGGTTTTACCAGTCTGGCAATTTTCAACCTGGTAAAACCCTGTTAGCTGCTAACACCTGGTAAATCATTAAAATATATTAATAAAACTTGTGTAGATACAGTGTCATTTATCAGTTGGCATGCTCCTAATTTGTAGACTAACTAGTGGCTAAAGGTCATAAGCTGTAACAAAGGTAACAAAGCTGTAACAAGTATACTGTAATTTATATAACTACAGGGTGTTTTTTTTTTTGCACTGTCGAATTACAACCATTGGTAGAAAAACTAAAATAAAAATAAATTGATTTTCATGAATCATAAAGTGCCCAAAACTCTTTAGTTTTTGAGTTATATTAACTTGAAGAAATCTAAAGTTTTGGGTTGGGTACTTTTCGCGCGCGCCAATGTTAGCGCAAAATTTGATGGTTCAGCACGTTTTCCGGCTACATTCCTGCCCATGCGCTTACACTGATTATCACACTCTCCGAATTTCTATGTAATTGTTACTATCTGCCAGTATCTGGTATATGCTGTCAGCCTGTCAAATTTCGCTACTTCAGCCTAAATCCAGTAGCTATAAATAAGAATAACTAAATTAATAATGATGCAGTGACTACTGCCTTTGCGTTTTTGCATAATTTTTCCCTCTGGATCACAGGTTACGTGGTAGGTAACGCGGGTGCCAACTACTCTTTAAGTGCCGTCAGTATGTTCTGGTGTCACCGTGTCCATGTATGGTGTGATTGGTGTCGCACTGAATTGGTGTGTGCATGGAAGTGTGATTATTAATATTTATTCATCATGATTTATGAATGATAATACAAACCCCACCTCAAGGTGCTATCGTGAAGAGAATAATTGAATGATGCAATGCAATGCCGTGGCGATATTGCATCATCTTTTCCACACGGGCTTCGCACCGCGTGGGTGCCAATTAGTACTACTGTCAAAGTGTCAAGTAGCTGGGATTGACTGACTTTTGTCAGTTGACATTATTCCTACTTGGTAACTGGTGCTGGATGTTTCACCGAGTGTATCTGATGCCAGTGTGAGCATGGCTTAGTAACAATTTATTCACCACATTTGCTGTACTGCGGTATTTGTTAGGATAAATGATTTTCTATTTGGTAATTAGCTGTTAGCCACCGGGCTGAATCATTGAATGGCTATTGTCATTGCTCGTGTCTGTCTGTCGGTCACATACTTCTCTTACATAGCAAAGGCAAACGACTTGATAATTTTTCTTTTTTGGATATATTGTTCTTTATACATTAGCTACCTCTAACTGAGCGAAATTTAACTAAGAAGATTTTTTTTGGACTTTAATTGTTTCATCGCATAGCCTAAGTGGTCTGCACTCTGTATGCACGAAGAGTAAGTTCACAAGCAGTTTTTAGGAAAACGGCTTGATGAACCTTGCTGCTCTGTGGATATATTTTTGTTTATACATCCAGCTAGCTAAATGCAGAAGGTAACTTTATTTTTAAAATAATTTTTGTGATTTTTCGGATTTGAATCTATATTTGGAAATATTTAATTGCATGGCATAGCTACACTCAATTCATATTCAGTTTTCGGGTTAATGGCTTGTGAGCTTGTGTTGCTTTTGATTAATACTTCTCTTTACATATTTAACTCCTTCATACAGAAGGAAATTTAAAGTTTTTTTTTCTCAATTTTGTTTCTACCTTTGATTTTGATGGTTCACTTGGAATATTTTGGAACTTGGCTGCTAGTCAGAGGCCTCCAGTCCTGTGATGCTGTTAGTACTCCGGATCTTCGCAATGTGAAAAGCCAATTGTTAAAGAAGCCATGACTGACCTCGAAGGCTATTTTTAGCGAAGTAAATCTCCCTGAAGTCTCGAAAACATGATGCCGGTTGCTGAGAAACATAGGGAAGAGTGTTGCACCTGAAAAACGACCTCCTCTGACGGCCAGGCACAAGGATTCACGACTGAAATGAGCTCCAGAGCATATAAAGAGAAATATGAAGATGGTGCTCTTCACCGATGAAGCCAGGGTAACTCTGGACGGACCAGAGGTTGAGGAAAGGGATGGGTTGGAAACGGCCAAGAGCGTCATACTTGTTTTCGTCGCCAGCAGGGCGGAGGAGGCGTTATGATTTGCGCAAGAATTATTGGAGATGAACTTGTTGGTTCTGTTCGAGTGCCAGATGCAGTGAAAATAACTTCTGTGGCGTATTGTCTGCTCCTCGAGTCGGCTTTGCTTCCATGGCTGGATGATGTTCCACTACAGAAACGTCGAAGGTTAATATTTCAACCCGATAATGCCATGTCTCACTCTGCAAAGTCAACACAAGTGTTCTTGTCTTCTCTAGGATTGAAAAGTGACAGTTTGATGGTTTGGCCGGCATGCTTTCCTGATCTGAAACCTATTGAAAACTTGTGGGGACTCTGGAGCAGGCTATTAACAAAGATGGAAGGCAATACACTTCAAGAGATGACTTATGGACAGCTATCAAGACATCTGCTAGATCTTTTCCTCGTCCTGAAAAATGAAAAAACTTGACAGAATCTGTCGACAAGAGGATTGAACTTGTTTTCCTGAAGAAAAGTTCTTATGTAAACTATTAAATATGTACTTCATTGTTTGATTAAATAATTGAACTTGTTTGCCCAAATAAAACATTGCATAATCATACTTTTTTATAATTTACATTGTTTTATAATGACAATTGATAAAAATTTTGTATACAAACGCTAATACCGTTGCTCGCTTGAAAAGTTATCAAAACCTTCAAACTTTTCTTAAATGAAAATTACCCATTACCATGAGCTCAAAATTTATGACAAGGTTTCATTTATTGTCCCAAACATACCATAAAAATATTAGCATTTCAGCAGAGATAGATCGAATTGTACGTTTCAAAATGAGTAGCTACGTTTTGCGCGTGGCCTGCACGTTATCAGGCCGCCCCCATTGTCCGGCCACCAGACGCCTCTTTGTTTGTATGAGCTGGCTTTGGGTTTGGGTCTCTGGGTAGCCCCTGAGTTGAAGGAAATGCCACTCTAAAGGCGGATGAGACCTTTTGGTCCAACGGCATCCCTGAGAGGAGAAGAACAGGCTGGTGCCATAGCTGGGTACTCAGTCTTCCGCAGTCTGCTCCTCTCTTCCATCAGGTAGTACCACCTGATGCTCTTTTCCTTTCCTTTCTTCTCTTCTTCTTTTCGGCCTGAGCCTGTACTAGTGATTGCAGGGTCTGGGGCGCGTAGATTGCTGGCCGCTTTCGTAGCTATCGTTACTGTAGATTTGTTTTTGCTTTATTATTCTTTACACTATCTTCTTAGTATATGGGATTCTTTGTTTCTTCTTTGTATATTTCTGTATTTATCTGTACATTACTGTATATTTATATTTTTTATTTTCTCTCTTTCTCTTACTTTGTGGGGATGTGGAAAGCAACCCGGGACCTGGTCGGGCTCGGGGGTGTCGTCTCCTCTATTGTAATATT
>LQNS02276781.1:49323-63202 GCA_001587735.2 Parhyale hawaiensis
TACTCTCACCTAAGAATATGAAATCGTATTTTTGGATATATAATATAAGGTCATAAAAAAGTCATAAATATTTATCCTGAAAAGTCATAAAAAGTCATAAAATTTTCCTAACAATCTTAAGTAGACACCATGGTATATCATGTGTTCTGCCCTTTATCTTCTTCCCTCACTGGCTGTTCACCTTCACACATGATTTTCTGTACAAGGGCTCCCTGCTGATTCTAGACTTACCGTACCTATGGTTCTTTCTTTCCCTCTCTTGATACACATAGAAAGGCTGGACCCAGTGCTGACCATCACCGTTGTTCCTTTGAGGGTGTGGGGATATTCTGGCGGACCCTATTCCTGTCACAATATCACGGGGCTCACGCCCCCAGCTAATCCTGAGTGACTTTTCCACTGGGGATGTTCCATCTGGCCGCAGCTCTCGCTGAAAAGGTTATTTTGTTGGGTTAAGTGGGTTCTCTAGACTTCCTCTTCTGCTCCATGAGGTGGGCCGCGGAGTGCCGACCTATTCCGTGGAGCTCCTACCTGCTTCCGTGTGGAGGCCACGGAACGGGCCGTTCACACAAGTTTCTTTTGTCGTCTCGTATTTTGCTTTTTCGTCTCTTTGAGATGCTTGGCGCCTCATTTCCTTACCCGTAGTAGTGCGTGTGGCTGACTCGCGGCAATTTATGTGTTATTGAACACCTGGCTGTCTGTGGCGTTCGCTCGACGGCGGCCGTACTGAGCCTCACTGCTTGGGTTACACGTTATTGTGGGTGCGGTGGTAAAACTACTATTCCCGATGCTATTGTTCATACACCCCCTCCAAGTCTGCCGCGTCGGCGTTCGCGGAAGGGGTGGCGGCGGGGCCGCGATTTCCCGCTTGCTTCTTTATTTGGTTCATTTTCCTGCTCCCCAGTTTTGCTTATTTGCTGTGTTTTGCCTCTCTTCTTCTTTTCCTGTCTACTGGATTGACAGTGATTCTTCTTTTTTCTATAATAAAAAAGGAAAATTGGTATTTTCTTGTGGCCCCGGCAGAGAGCGGCCGTCTGATGCCCGCGACCACCGGCTCCCAGGCCAGTGTGCCCTGCGGGCCTGGGGTTCTTGCCGGTAGCATGGGCTGGCCCCGGTCCGCGGGGCTGCTCCCTCCCCCGGCCGTTGGCGCGCCGCCCCCTGGGGTGGGATTGCCTGGCTCGAGGGTTGGTGGTGCCCTGGAGGGTGGGCACAGTCCCCGCCTTGCACGTTTGGGGTGTGCCATGGGGCGGAGGGTACCGGGTGACAAGCAACCCCGGGAATGGATGTCACTTGGGGAGAAGACTGGTCGCGACGTCCCGGCGGCTGTTCGCGACGTCCCGGCGGCTGTTCGCGACGTCCCGGCGGCTGTTCGCGACGTCCCGGCGGCTGTTCGCGACGTCCCGGCGGCTGTTGGCCCCCGGTGCGGTCCTGGCGTTCGGAAGGTGAGGGAGTCGGCCTTGGCCCCGAGTGGTTCGGAGTCGGGGCTGACCAATATGAGGGCGACTGGGGTTGCCGGAGAGCCTCTGATCCCCGCGTCGCCGATGGAGCTCGGCCGGCTGTCGGTCCCCGGAGCTCCTGCAGCCCGCCGAGCGCGGGAGCCGCGACTGCTTCTCGGCGCGACCTAGACCTCCGTCGACCGCACTTTCGACTTCGCAGGCCCACGGCGGGCCTGTGGGAGCATCTGTGCTTGAACCATGCAACGTGCCTGGGGTTCTCGGCTTCCCCGTCCGAGACCCCAACCACTCATTTGGAGACCTGATGAAGCTTGAAAAAGAAAGTAAAGTTCCACCCCATCCGACATTCTTTGTCGTGTGCTTTCCAGGGTCCCACCTGTCGCAGGGTGTGGACATTGTTTCAGTGCAGCGGGACCTACGTAACAGTATAGGTAGACTCAAATCAGTGAAACTTCTCTCTAAAAATGAACTCCTAATGGAAGCCAACCGAGAGGACCGGGGTCGCCGCTTGCTCAACGCCACACGTTTGGGCGGTCGTCTCGCGACAGCGTCCCAGCGCCGTCTCTTGATGCCGTTGGGGGCGCGGTTGTGTCCAGAGCAGCGACCGGCACGCCGGACGACGGGCTCCTCGACCAATTGAAGGGACAACGAGTCATAGGTGTGGAGAGAGTGGAAATGGGAGGAGGCGGCGAGGTCATCCCGACAAGTCGCTTCACCCTCGCATTCAGCGGATCGGTGCTCCCCTCTGTAATCACACTGGCGGGGTGGCGCGCTGAGATTGTTGAGCTGTGCCTGCCCAACCCCATCCGCTGCACCCGATGCCAGGGGCTCGGGCACACAGGGGCCAAATGCCGGCTTTCAACGGATGCCATGGTCTGTGTCCGTTGCGGAGGTGGGGACCACAGGGGGGACGCATGCTCGCATTTCCCCTCCTGCGTGGGCTGCCAACGGCGGCGCCCTACCTCTAGCCCTTCCTGCCCCGAGTATGTCTTCCGCGGGGAGGTTTTGGCCGCTATGATGGAATCCTCTACGACCTGCTCCCTGGCAGAAGAAGTGGTTCTGGACAGATACAGGGAGGAGGGAGGGTCCTGCGCTGTTGCCACGGCCGGACCCTCCCAGAAAGAGCGGTCAACTCCGGGACCTTCTCAAACGACCGACAACCCTACCGGGGGCCCATCTGGACCCTCTGCTGCCTCATACGTGGCGCCACCCGTTTCCCAATCTCTTAGCGGGAGGCCTCTGACCGATGATATCACGCCGTCAACCGTGACAGGCTTGATATCTGGGGGGCTCCCTCCGACTCCCCGGCCCTCTCAGGGCCTGGAGAGCCGACACCCGTCGTCTGCGCCCCCGAGGGTGCGCCAGGGCTCGAATGCCCTTAAGCCCCTTGAGCCACCTCCAAAAAAAGGGTGCTGCTATTCCCCGCCCTGACCCCCCAAACCGGGACGACACAAAAGTCCGTCAGTCCTCCTTTGGATCTGTCCAAGACCTGGAGAACCCCCCCCCCCCCTTCAGAGGCGCCTCGGACCCCCCAAAACCAAGGAACCCATCCAGGAACCCTACCAACACCAAAACGGACAGGACTGACGTTACTTCGGATAGGGAGAAGCCTTCAACAGGTACCTGCAGCCGGCGTTCCTGATATAACAGAACATGCGGGACCGCTACAGCAGGGCGGTGGCCCTCAAACGACCGGAGCTCGCCGAACCCCCGACGGTCCCCGGCCTGGCTCTGAACACCACATGGAGACGGAGTCTGAAACAGAGCTGGGGCGTGCAAGGTATTCATCACCCCAACCGACAGACCCGGGACCCTGGAGGAGTCTGGCTCCGGGGCCCCGGCCCCCTCACATTCCTCCCAATCGGTCGCGTTCCTCATCGCGATCCTCTGGCCGTACTAGTACTAGGAGTGAAGCCAGAACACCGACACCTACTCCGGGGGAGCTACCTGATGCCCGGCACGTACCGGTGGTCCAGTCCACGAGGAGCTACGATCCTCAATGGCTCTGCTCTCAGCAAGCTGAGATCAGCTTGACTCATGAAATAACGACCGCAGTAAATGTACTGAAACCATGGCCTGCTTCATACAATGGAGCCTGAATCTTACGAAGGCGAATTTAACAACTCGGAGACCTGGTAAATGGAGAAGGCCCAATCTGCATTTTTCTACGGGAGGCCCTGAAGACTGACTCAAGCTGTAGTGCTCCGTCGCAATGCAGGGTGGTTCACTCCAGGCGTGTTCACCCTGATAGAGATGAGCGTAGAGCTGCAATGCTCGTACGTTCTTTTTGCAGATGCGAACCCATTGCGCTTCGTGCCGGTCTGCAGGCTGTCGCTGCCGGGGTATATCTCCATCCCAAGCCTTATACCGTTTGCTCAATGTGTGCCTCCCACCTAGACACCTCTCTTGCAGAGTTTGTGTCCCCTGTTCGGCGGCTCCCTTCCCCGTTTCTGCTGCTGGGCGACATGGGTGCCCATCGCCCCATCTGGGGGCACCTGACGCCGATACTCGTGGTGATATGATTGTTGATCTTCTAATGAGATATATCTCTCCTCAATGACGGGTCGTGCACTCGCTGCCAGCGGCAGACTGGTACATATTCTGCGATTGACCTATCGATCTTCTCTTCCGACTGCTTGTCGAGCCTCGAGTTCGAGGTCCTGGACCATCGATATGACAGTGACCATTGCCCCATCCGCCTAGCCTGCCGAGCGGCTGCACTTGTTCAAAATCACCCAGGGCTCAGCGTCGGACGCGCTGACTGGGGGGGCATTTTGGGTCCCTAACCCAGGATTTCGAACCGCCTCCGGAGGCTGCAGCTGTGGACTTAGTACTGACGAAAATCAAGACCATCATTCTCGATGCGGCGGGGGCATCAATGCCCGTGACCGCGGGGGGGCCCCGAAGACCTCCGGTCCCCTGGTGGAGCTCCGCCTGCGGGGCGGCACTTCGAGGGCGCCGGAAGGCTGGGCGAGCTTTGAGGAGAGATCACTCCAACACTGGCAAAGAGGCCTATAGCTCGAGCACGTTGTAAGCGCGTGTTTTCCCTGAGCACGAAGGAATCGTGGCAGGGCTGCGCGTCCTCTATCGGCGCCCGTGCTCCCCTCTCCACCATGTGGAGGAGAGTGGCCGCAGTGTCAGAGGGGTTCACACCAACACCACTGCCTGCTCTTCAAGTTAGTGGTCGGATATTGACTGACCCCGCTACTGTTGCTGGTGTCTTGGCGGAGTTCTTTGCCGCTGACTCTAGTGACAATCGTGGAACCCGCCCTTTTATGAGATTCGGAAACGCACTAGAGGGACTGCCCTTGAACTTCGATACGAAGAGCCATCTCCCTTACAGTGATCCGATCACAAAACCTGAACTGGTGTCCGCTTTCAAACGGAGCGCTGAAAGGTCTCCTGGATTTGACAAAGTTGCATACTCCATGCTCCGCTCCGCCTTTGCAACCGGGTATTCCTGGAAGGCGCATTCCCGCGGGGGTGAACAAAGTCCATCATCTTCCCAATATTAAAGCCAGGCAAAGACCCATTGGAAGCGGCTAACTGTCGGCCAATGTCCCTGACAAGCAGCTTGTGTAAACTTCTTGAAAAGGTACTTGGCATTCGTCTCATGTGGTTCCTCGAGCAAGGGAACTGGTTGTCTGGGGTACAGTCGGGTTTCTGTCGCTATAGGAGTACCACTGACGGTCTGGTGCAATTTGAGACAGCAATCAGGTCTGCCATGGCTTCCGGGCTGCACACCGTCATATTCTATTTTGATATATCCGGAGCATGCGATACCGCTTGGAGATGCGGTATCTTGCGAGGCCTGCGCGGCTGTGGGCTGAGGGGACTGCTGGCCGCCTTTCTCCGTGTTTTCCTGAGGAACTGCGAAATCCGGGTTCGAGTTTGCGGCGGCCACTCTCGATCGATTGTGGTAGCAAACCGTATCCCCCAGGATGGTGTCTTGTCATGTACAATCTTTGCGATCGCAATTAGTCACATAGCCTACGAACTGCCTGATGAGGTCCTCGCCTCCCTATATGTGGATGATTTCGCCATTCTCTACTCCGGTCCCTCCGGGGGTTCGGTGGAGAGAATTCTGATGCAGTCTATCTCTGCCCTCTTGCGGTGGAGCAACAAATCGGGATTGGTATTCAACCCCGACAAAACACGATCACTACATGTTTGTAGACGACGATCGTGCAAGATGGAGGCCCCAAACTTAATGTTTGGACACCATCCCATACAATGTGTGGCAACATACAAATATTTGGGCCTTATCTTCGACAAGTCCCTCACTTGGCTACCCCACATAATTGACTTGAAACGGCGATGCATGAAAACTTTGGACCTCCTCAAATGCCTGACGTCCAGAGCTTGGGGAGCAGACAGAGTCGCTCTACTGCGACTATATATAATGTTGGTAAAACCAAAACTGGACTACGGAGCAGAGGCCTACACCTCTGCTGCCCCATCAACGATCAACCGCCTCGAACCCATACAAAATGCAGGCGCATTGCCACGGGACTTTTCCGTACCTCACCGGTGGAAAGCCTACAGGCCGAATCAGGCCAGTTGCCCCTAAAATACACGAGAATTTTGAAATGTATAAACTATCATCAACGCCTGCTGGTGAACCTTCACCACACACTACGTGATAGACGCAACAATGGAAACCAGCTCCTCCCAATCGAGGAAGAAGATGAGACTGGGAGCAGTGAGGAGGACAATGATGACACCCAACCCACCGGCGGATTCCTGGACAGAGTCCTGACTCACCTAACCAACTACTCCCAACCATCTACAACCATTTTGAGAGAATTTAATCGAGCAATCCCTCCATGACATACGGCTACGATAGACGTGTGCGATGCCTTACAAAACGTAAGGAAAAGGGACTTCTCCCCCAACAATTGAAACAAATATATTTGGATCACGCACGGGATCACCAATTCCTCGCGTGTATCTATACAGATAGATCTAGGACAGATGCAGGAAAAGCTTTTTCTTATGTCCACGGACCTCACCAGATATCACGCCGAATCCAAAATGCAGCATCTTCATATACAGCGGAGCTATACGCAATATATGAAGCAGAGCAATATGCGGCAATTTTGCCGAACCGTGAGTTGGTACTAGTGACCGACTCACAAAGCGCCATCCAAGCAATTAGCAGCTACAACCCCTCTCATCCCCTAGTCTCTCTAATTCAATATGAAATTAGCAAAAGCCGGAAGACCTTTAAAATTTGCTGGGTCCCGAGTCACGTGGGTGTTACCGGGAACGAAGCGGCAGGCAGGTCCGCCAGTAATGCCCTCACACAGGGCATAAACCCCATACATCTTCCCCGGAGCGACTTTAAATGGTACTATAAGCTGGCAGTCAGGTAAGAGTGGCAGCAGGAGTGACACATCTTGCCCCAGACAGATCCTAACCACAAACTCCGCATGATTAAACCTACAATCGTGCCATTTCCTGACGCCCCCTGTCGCAACAGAGTGGGAGATAGTGCGGGCAAGGCTCCGCGTGGGACACACATACCTCACCCACGGCTTCCTTCTCAATCGACAAGACCGCGCCAACTGTAACACGGGGCTGACCATCCGTCACATTCTTATAGAATGCCCACTATTCGCTGCTCAGTGAGCACAGTACCTTGGACCTGTAAACTCCCCCTCGGATGTTCTCATTGGAGGGGCTGCGACACTCCACGGCCCATTGCACCGATTACTCCTTTCTCTTCACATTCTACATCTCATTTAAAACAATAATGATCTACGGTACCTTTGAATTAAGGTATAACCTAAACTCAAATCATTACTACTTCTACCATTAAATTTACTGTAGTGTATGATCCCACTATCCCATAACGTTGCGGTTCCGGCCATATAGCCGAGTAAATCCTCCATCTTAGATCGCTATTGATCGTCTCCGATTCGGAAATAGCGGGACAATACTAATATAATAATCTAAATAATGGTAAATGTGACCCAAAATGCGGTTTTAAGAGCGCCATCTCTCTGTGTGCATTTTGTGTTGATTGTAAGTTTGTCTTCGTAATGTGGAGAAGGTACACTTGCTCCAAGCTCAAGTTTACTGATTTTTCGTTTGTATTTTTTTTTAATTTAATGTATGTGAGCGGTGACTTAGGTCACAGAAGCGCCATGTCGTAATCGCCGTTGCTGCTTCTCGGGCAGTGGTTGCTATACAATTTTTGAACGACGGGCTCTCCAGTTCAGCTCAGAGGTGCGTTGCAATCAGCATTTCTGGGTTACCGGTGACCCAGTCAGTCGCAACTCTTGTTGCAATCATAGCTCAAATGACAACTGCGACTCGTGTTACGGTGATGCAGGTCACCGCGCACTCGCGTCTATTTCGAATAAAGGCGGACTAAATTCATTCGAACTCGAAACAAATAAATTTTCTACACCCTGATAAGTCAATTGGATCAGTAACTGAGAACTGATAGTGACAAAATTTCAATTAAAACGGAATTTCAATATCGTTGAGCTTACGGCGCTTGTCACTAGATGGCGCTCTCATGGCCACTTGTTGGGTTACGGTAACCTATTTTCAGGTTGCGATAGCCCGGTTTTGGCGTGATTGCGACACACCTCCGGTAACCTAGAGTTGTGAGTACAGGAGCGCTCGTGTGTCATTCAATGGGAACGTTCCTTCAAGATAAGCTAATCTCAATACCGCAACCATGTCGTTATGGAGGAGTAAATAAAATAAATATCTACCAATGCATTAAATGATGAATTTTTTTTCACTAGTCCCTGCCAGCATCCAATAAGAAAACTGTTGGCGAAAGAACGGTATGAATCGGTGCATTAGTTTCGGAAATTTACTAGAAAATATGGTGGATAAAATTCACCAATTGATAATTACGCCGAGTTTGCACGAAATATGATGGATAATGGGGCCTAACTGGTGCCAAGTAATATGCACACGAAACTGCACAAAATCGGCTGCAGATACCTAGACAAACGGGGAGAATGTACGGGGCACTGAAAATTTCGCCGTAATTGTAATAATATCCATCGATGGAAAATATGATATGATTTTTTTTTGCGCTAGTCCTTGTCCGCATCCAATTATAATGGCGATGACACACGCAGGTCAAAACAACGAACATCGTCATCTTTTCGTCCGAACGTTATGTTGAACTCTAGTAAACGTAGCTTTGAGATTACCAAGAAAATTTGCAAATATATTAACATCAGTTCAGTTTACTAACTTTACTTCGCAAGTGCCGTTAGTTACGGTAACTTTCGGACATCTCATTACATCTGGAGAGATTTATAACTCAAAATTCTTTGCAAGTGTGTGCTATTTAAATGCTCACAACAGCACATTCGGACGAAAAGATGACGATACTCGTTCTTTTGACCGGCGTGTGTACCAGCTATTAGCGAAAGAACTGTTCCAAACGATGCATTAGCCCATGTAGACCCATCACTAATAAAAGTATGCTTTTCTAATAAAATGTATGTAATATATGCAGAGGGTGTAAATAAACCATCTATAGGCTATGCAATTTGATTTATTCATAATCTTTATAAGTATACATATGGGTGTATTCAAAATAGAACACTTGGTCCACATGTGATGAAAACAACGCTAACTTTGCCCTCCGTAGAATTTTGAGCTGTAAAGCGTTTGGCTTCATCATACAAACTGACATGTTCAATCTTTATTTCTTCGTATGGAATCATTCAAAGCAGTCACGTTCCTTGTAAAGGGTTTAGAGAGATTTCTTACAGCGCCAATTGACTCTGGCACGACAAACAGCACAACACGGTTACTTTTCCAGCTCTTCAGAAAAATGCCCTTCTGGATCGTCAAGTACGCTTTGCGATACCTATGTTTCCAGGATTACGTACACGATGGTATGACAGACAGTTACTAGAGAGACTTGGGTATCCCTCGTAACATTTTGAACAAAGCAAGTCAACAGCATGAAGCAAAGAGTGTAACGGGAGGGCTCAATAGGACTAAAATGAAACTTGGCTGTAACCGAATGTCGTGCAAATGACATCACATCGACAAGTCGGAGTATTTGGAGGTCGGACCTCTTAATCCTAATCAAGTTATAAGCAGAGTTATATTCTTGGCGCGAGAGAAACGATAAAAACAGTTCTGCTCAATCTTCCTGTAGTTGCCGACAACATTTTTTCCCGTGTTTTGTGTACACGTGCAGCTGAAGTAGCTGGTCAGTCAGGAGCGAGAGATTGAATGAAATAGGTCGAAAAACACGATGATATCTTTAAATATGTTTTGTGAAAAGCACCGTACCCTGAATATGAAGTGTAGAAGCAACTAGAAAAAATTAGGAGAAACGTTTTGAGTTTTCATGATAATCCCAGTTTCTCGTCCCGTCAACACCTGGTACAAAGAAATTGAAAGAATCGAGTCAGGATTCGATCCGGGTACCTAGAGATTACCACGCCGCCACTCGCACCACTAAGCTACAAACAGCAAAAGCAACGCAAGGTACTTGTGTTTCCCGCTGCATCAGTGCAAGAATATTAAGGCAGAGCCGTACGTGTATGAGGGAGCTCATCCGTCTACCCTGAATAATTAATAACTTGAAAGATCTCACAGTTTCTCGTCCCGTCAATATCTGGTATTATCCAGAAAGGGGCTGTCCCGTCCGCCCTTGTGTTTAATCTCTAAGTCCCCGGATCGAATCTTTCATGATAATCGTTAAATTGGTTTGGGAGAAACTGTTTTACGCAATGAATGTTCTGGTAAACACATTTTTTACCCTGGGCAGCATAGACCTCCTTGAGCATATTTTAGGGAGCTTACAGCTCATTAAGCTTTGAACTCTTTTGAAACCCAGAGAAGTGTGTGTGTGTTTTAATCAAATATATGAGTCAATTGAAAAGAGTGCAGATTTGCACATAACACAAGCCAGCAACAAAACTAGTCTAACTGTAAAAAGCAATAAAGTTCTACTGTCATTATAATTTGAAATGTTATTTTTCTCATCACAGTCGAGTAATTCATGAGCTCGCTCCTTGGGGCTATACCCCCTCCCCCTTTAAGTCTTGGTGACGATACTGTCTGGCAGAATAGCCAGACTAGAGCTGCTGCTCATGGGTCTTGACATTATGGAAGTTGAAGCCTTACTTGGCGGTGAACCAGTTAACGGGTTGAGGAACAGGGGCGGGGCACTGCTACCGGTACAGATTGAGAAAATTCGAGAGCTTGTTGTACTTGACGTTAATTGGCGGCAAGTCCTGTCTGATAGCTAGAGCTTCCATGATTTTCAATGCAGTTGTGTCTTGGCAAGACTACAGTACGGAGAAAGAGGAGGAGAAAGTTACAGTTACTTACTCCGAGGCCCGCACCGTCATTATAAATGACGGTAAAAAATTAACACTTCACCAAAACCCCCGCCGTCTTTTGGGCTTTCTCATTTTTCCCCTATCAAATACTGAAGGAAAAGATTGCAAGGCATCCAACTTTTTTTTTTCGCCGAAGAAAAAGATTACAAGGTACCCCACTTTTTTACATTTGAAATCTGAATTTTCTCCTATCTTATTCCCATAGAGCGTGACAGGAAAGATATAAATATATAAATAAATAAAAACACTACGTGAATTATTATATAGTACTAATAACCGTCTCAGTACACTCTCTCTAAGAAAACATTTAATTCAACCATTTTCGAAAGTCAGGCATTCTGTCTTGAGTACACCCTAAATTAGATTTTAAAAATAAAAATTTTGTCATTATTAACCAAAACTTTTCCAGAAGGTTTATTGTCTTTCTTCATTCTTTCGACTACGATACACCTTCTTAACATTTTGTAATTGTTTTCCATTGAATCACTGAAGGTGGTGTACCCAAGACCGAATGTTATATAGAGAACGAAGGTAAAAAAAATTATTTAGATCACAATAATTAAATGGAATTTATTTGCTTTTAAATAATCTATCTACTATATAATAATTCACGTCGTGTTTTTATTTATTTATTTATTTATATCTTTCCTGTCACGCTCTATGGGAATAACATAGGAGAAAATTCAGATTTCACAATGTAAAAAAAAAGTGGGGTACCGTGGAATCTTTTTTCTTCTGTATTAGATAGGGGAAAAATCAACTATATAATAATTCACGTCGTGTTTTATTTATTTTTTTATTTATATATTTATATCGTTCCTGTCACGCTCTTTGGGAATAAGATAGGAGAAAATTCAGATTTCAAAATGTAAAAAAAAGTGGGGTACCATGCAATGTTTTTTCGGCGAAAAAAAAAAAAAAAAGCTGGGTACCTTGCAATCTTTTTCTTCAGTATTAAATAGGGGCAAAATACAACTAATAAGATAGGAGAAAATTCAGATTTCAAAAGGCGAAAAAAAAGTTGAGTACCTTGGAATCTTTTTCTCTAGTATTAGATAGGGGAAAAATGAGGAAGCCCAAAAGACGGCGGGGGTTTTGGTGAAGTGTTCATGTTTTGCCGTCATTTATAATGACGGCATGGGCCACTAAAATATATATATCCAATTTCTTAGGCAGAATGCTGAATTTTCAATAAAGAAGCCTTCTGAACAGTAATAAGCACAGGAGACAGCGGGGGTTTTCCTGAAGGGCTAACTTACTGCTGTCATTTATCGAACACGTGCACCAGTCATTAATAACCCAATATGCCGTCATTTACAATGACGGCTCGGGACACTAGTAGCCAATAAATATGGTATTGTGGATACGGAATTGTACAAGAGACGATTGAAAACTCAACAATATATATTTGGAAAATTATATGGTTTTTGGAGACGGTGTACCGATACAGTTATGTTGTAAACAATTGCGTGATTGTAGCGGTTTTTTGGAAGAAGGGTGTTCTCAAGACCGAATGCCCGACTTTATAAAATGACCATTTCATAAGTTTTTTGGTGAAGATGTACTGAGGCTGAAATGACATAAAAAATAGCCTGATTTTCCCTTTTTATAGGGTGGAAGGTGTACTATAGGCCGATTGGGCAGATCGAAGTTTACTAATTTCAGTCAGTCACCTTGGTGTCTTCCCGACCGAAGAGTCGGGAGGACCAGTCCGGAAAATATCCGAAATACCGGAATAATAACACCAGAAATTTCGAACTGTCATGCCACAGTCGAGATGCGGTTCGGCCATCTGAGGGCAGCTCTAATGGTGTAATGGTGGCCTCGGCATGAGTGTTTTCGGGAGGCGTTGGTCTTTTGGCTTCCACCTGGGTTTGGGCCTCACACAAAGAAGACAACGTCCACAAGAAAACGTCTATATCGTTTCAGTTCTTTCAAGAATTTAAGTTATTTATCATGACTGGAGGCTATATGGGCTAGTTCCCAGTGCCCTCCTTAAATTTGAAGTAACAACAACAACACAGTCGGGATTCTACGGTTGATGGGCGCTAATACCCTGGATGGTGGTGCGCCGTATCCAAACTTCACTAGATGCCAATTACCAACAGTCCACTCCTGCACAAATCAGCTAGAACGGTTCGTAGAGACATTCAACTGTCGCAAATAAACAAAAAACGTATTGAGAGATTTATTAAACCCACAACAATAACAAAATACCCCTTTTTGAAATGAGAACGTACTCCACCTGGGGATCTCCCCAGGGGAGGAAAGAATCTCATTCATTGAACAAGTGCCCAGACCAGTTGCATGACTCAGGGAATCAGATTAACCGGCAGTTGGAAACCTCACTTGAGGGGGCAGCAAAGAAGCTCCTCCAATGCCTTAAGCCTAAACAATAACATTCCTGTCTCTCCTCCCTCTCTCTCTCTACCACCTATCATAGACCTCCCTGCTGAAGACTCTCCTTCAGCTTCTCCTTCGAAGAAGAGGTAAAAAATGCCCTCTTCCTTTTCTGACCAACTTGAACAAACCTCAATGTATTTCACTGATGAGGATGAAATTACACCTGCTCTGGCTGCTCAGAGATCAAATCTCCAAACTTCTTCTGTTGCTCAAAGATCAAACGGTCATAGTGCATAAACTGCACTTCTGGATTTTTGACATTTCCAAGAAATTTTGCAGTTGCATCAGTATTTTTGGATACTAAAATGAACATTTTGAGTGGGGGAAACATTATTTGAGCTACAACAGTGCTGTTACCTATAAGGTTAGGTAGGGAAGGACTGGTTCAGCTAATATCCATATAGCAACAGCTTTATCTGTACTAGACTGGTTTATCTATATTTCTCATTGGATATTAGCACAACCAGTCCCTGCCTACCTAACCATATAAGTAAGCGCCATGTTGTAGCAGGTTAAATTAATTAATGAAATCCCTCGTTTCAGAGTGTGGCACTTCTCGCCAAGATCTTGGCGAGTGGTTTGCCGCCCTCGGAAATGCGGGTGGGTGCCTATGAGCGCCGCGACCTGTGGAACCTCGTTTCAGAGTGTGGCACTTCTCGCCAAGATCTTGGCGAGTGGTTT
>LQNS02276784.1:69366-79726 GCA_001587735.2 Parhyale hawaiensis
GTATTATTCTTAAGTTAGCTTTAATCATGAAAACCTCAGGCGCTGTGTCCTAATCTTGTCGGCCACAGTACCTTATGAGAAAAATAAATGATTTTTATTTTATTTATTTATTTATTTATTTATACCACTAGGCCCCACATTCGCAAATATTTTTGTCATATCATGAGCGTGCTTGGCTTTCCGACTGCCCAGATGATTTCAAGCCTGTTTTTTACCGTAGATACGTAGACGATACATTTCTTTTATTCCGTGAAAAGTCTCATGCTGCAATGTTTCTTAATTATTTGAATGACAAACATCCAAGCATACATTTCACAATGGAACGGGAACAAAATAATTCATTGGCATTTCTTGATTGTTGCATAACCCGTGTAAACAATACGTTCAATACCTTTGTTTATCGCAAAATAACTTTTACCGGTATGGGAATAAGCTTTTTTAGTTACTGTACGTTCAAGTTTAAAAGCTCATGCTTATAGGATTAGCTCTGATTTTATTTCATTGCACACTGAATTTGAATTCTTAAAGAATTTTTTTGTTCAAAATGGTTACCCAGTAAATCTCATTCAAAAATGCATTAGAGAGTGTCTTAATACAAGGTTCACGCCCCTTGCTTGTGTCCCGACTAAAGAAAATGCAAAAGTACGTCACCATGGCATATTTCGGCCAGCAGTCGGAGAAGCTGAGGCGCGAGCTCACGTTGTTGGTCGGAAAGTTTTTCCACTGTGCCGATTTGAATGCAATTTTAGTTAATACTTTTACAATAGGTTCATTTTTTAAGTTCAAGGATAAGCTTCCTCTCAGCAAGCTCCTGTCCGTCGTATATAATTATTGTTGTCCACAGTGTGGATCTGGGTACGTGGGGTGTACCTCGCGTACCCTCAGAGTAAGGACTTTCGAGCATGCTGGCAGGAGATTAAGAACTGGCTCGATACTTGCCCATCCCCCAACATGATCCATTAGATCTGATTCAGAGCAATGCAAGCGTTCTGTACAAGATGAAAATTTCAAGATTTTAGGCTCAGGCAAATCCTCTGTAGACTTGTGTATATTAGAATCGCTAGTCATTTTTAAACTAAAACCGAAATTAAACGACCTGCAGTCGTCTCATCCACTCCAGATGGTAATTGATTAAGTTCTTATCGTTTTAGGGATTTTATGATTAGTGAATTAGTTCATTAGTTTACGACTGTGTGCTTATAGCTTTGTTGATTTTTATGCATTTGAATTGATTTCAGATTGCTGATGATGGCTGAAGACCCGAAACGTTCATTTTTAATATAGAGTAGCTTATCAGTAAATATGTTTTTTAGATCGTTAGTTTTCGCCCTAATTTTTATTTTAAAACTCTGCAAAGCAATACAACCTAACACCATTACTCTTAACATAGCATGGGTGAACCTAATTAACATAACCCTATGGCCCATGCTATGCCTCCGGAGGGGGGGGGGGTGCATTTGTGCGAACATTGTAAGAAAAATAACAGGATTTTCCGTTTTCAAAGGTTACAGTTCATATCATATTGTTTGATTAGCTGATATGAATACACTGAGTCAACAGGGTGGAACCAAAAGGGCGAATAACCATGATGCGCTATGGGGCTCTTATATATAGAGCCCGGATTTAAAGCATTTATTCTATTATTGCAATAACGACTATAATAAAATTGCATTTATTGCAAAATAGCATTTTGATATAAGCGCTATTTTGACTGAAAAAAGCTAGTAATTTTTGTATAATTGACTATAAAAACTACGCTAAGTACAAACTCTATTGCAATGATATATGAAAATATGAATAACTAATTTGTTTTGCTATGACATAATAATTAATATACCTAGGTATACCGTTCTTCGACTTTCTTTGAATTTGACCTCGTAGCAAACGTAGCAAACTAGTCCCTTAGGAGAAATTTAGCAATAAAACAGAAGAATGCACCTGCTCTTCCTTCAAATTATAGGTAACAAAGGATGCAAAATAAAAAAAAATGTCAGTTATGCAGAACCTTGATCTCCTTATATTTTACAATAATGCATCATAGATATGTTTCTATTCCTAATACCTTCTGCAAGTCATTGTTGGACATGGGCCTGCTCCCTAAGCATCTACATAGTTATCAGTAGAGCCCGGATATCTAGCATTTATTCGATTATTGCTATCACGGCTATAAATAGAAATAAAAATTTGCATGTATTGCAGAATATGCTATTCTACCATAAACGGTATTTTGACCAGACAGAAAGCCAAAAAGTAGTCATTATGTAATAAATGATATAAAATGCACAAAGTAGTACGTATTTGTACCATTAAACAATAAATTATTTAATTAATAGAATATGCTGAATAACTATTAATGTATAATTAGGTTTGTCATGCTTAAACTTCATTTAAATTTCCTATGAAAGAAAAAGTAAGAAACTGTGCTAGCCACTGTCATTCTGGTCACGACACTACCAGTTACACAAGTGCTGGCAGTGGACGAATGTACTGATACGACTGGAGGGCAGATGACGACAGCAATAATAAGCGCACTTGAATTAAATAAACAGTCTGACATGTTTCTGTTAAGTTCCACTCAATATGAATGCACTGATAGTAAAACAATAACGCAGTTCATTGCGTCATTCTTATCGCTTCTTTGGCCAGAATCCATTAGGTATAACAACATATTGTTGCTAATGAGAGGCGCTGCAGCACAAATTCAGAAAATCGCTGGTTCGCTACAAATGCTCCTTACTTGCCGCGCACACGGCTTTCACAGAGGTGCAGAAAAAGTACGGACGCGCTTTCAGGACCCTGTAAAACTAATATCAAACGGTAAAAAAAATTCCTGAAAGCTCCAAGTAGATGCGAACTCTTCAGAGAGAAGGCTCTTGACGTGCTCCTTCCCCCACAGCCTATTGTAACGAGATGGGGTACAGGGATAGCAGCAGCATTATATTATGCTAGACATTTTACAGTCGTGAAGGTAGGACAAATATGCATTATGCAATCAGTTCATGTATCTGTAGAAGCACTGTATTTATGAGATGTAATGGCAGTATGAATTATTTTCTACTTCACGTAAAACACGAAATTATTTGGTAAGCTCTTAGACCAGTCTAGCGCTAAAATTATCTAGGAACCGAGCATTTAGTCAGGTTCCTATTATAATACAGCATTCTATATTTTGGAGTCTTCTATAGGATTCTAGCCTTCAGTCTTGTCAGTATTTTTATTTGGTATTCAGGATATGAGCTCCACCGAGCTCATGCAGGGGCAGGAGAATGCTTTTCGTGAATAACCTGACCTAACCTGACATAACCCTCACCTGACCCTGACGTGAGGTAACCTAGAGTTACGTTAGGTTACGTTAGTTGTTAAATGCAAATAAAGTTTTTTATTTCATTCTTATAGACATACTATAAAACTGATCACAAAAGAGAAAGGTCACAGCTATATAGCTTCGTGTTCATGCAATATGCGCATCGGTTGAGTGAAATAAATCATGGTTTCCGATTAAAATAATAACTTCCTTTCAGTTCTTTTAATAGCTACAAATGATAGAAAACTGCTGAGTTTTAGCCAAAACTTGCAAAGCTTTACGTGCAATTTTGCTACTAATAAGAACTACTTTACTAAAAATAAAAACTATTTCGCTATGATACCTGCAGTAAAGACTTTTTTAAGTGCTATTTTGACTAGGTTTTTAGCGCTATTTTGACCACTTTTTTAGCGCTGGAAATCTGGGCTCTAGTTATATAAGTGTCGGACGGTAAGGGAAGCGAAGAAAAACGGGCAAGTACAGTCGGAGGAAAAAGTATCAGTCATGGGTTGTGATGAGTGGCAAAGCTGTAGTCATTATATTGAGGCTGAGTTTTGTTGGATATATATAGTGATAGTGATTGCAGGGCGGAGAGGAAAGATCATGTACAGTCGGAGGAAAAAAATGTCTGCCATACATGGGTTATAGTCTAAAAAGCGAATGAATAGAGCTGCGAGAAGGGGTCGGATGTTAGCTCCTTTACAGTCGGCAGATGTGGAGCTAGTTAGTCGTGGATAGTGTGAAGAGGTTCAGATGAGGTCATAATGTTGAGGCTAGGTCTTGTTCTATGGATATAAAGGGATTCTAATGTTGTGAGTTCGATTGGATTAGAAAAGTCAATGATTGAGAAGTCATTTTTGCTGATGGGATGGTCACGGTTTTGCAAGTGGTAGATTGGTTCGGCTGGATACACCTCAATGTTGGTCAATGCGGGCTTTGAAATGTTGTCCAGTGCTACCAATGTACTAGGCACTGCATCCTTTGCATTTGAAACGGTAGATAACACTCGACAGGAGCGGTATGGGCGCTTTGTCTTTAAATTTAAAGTAGGACCTTATGGTAAATGTGTTGTATGAAAATTTAAAATTTATATGTGGGTAGGCTTCAGAGAGGAATGTTTCCAATGTGTTTGCTGCACTAACAGAGGCTTTGTCGTATTACGGAAGAGAATGAAAGAAGTCTAATTCATGGACAGAGAGGGCTTTTGCTGATGCCGGGATCAGTTTGTCTAGAAACAATTTGCAGTAGTGGCCAAGAAGATGATGAAGATAACCATTATTTTTTAAGAACGTTCGGAGAAAGTCTTCTTCGTTTGAGAAGGTAAGGTAGGAGGACAAATGGTATGCTCGAAATAGTAGAGTTTTTATAGCATTGATTTTAAATTGATCGTAGCAGTGGCTGAAAAAGCTAGACCCGAGGCCTGAGAACGTTTACTTTCTGTAAACCCCAGTGACAAGCGTTGAGTCGTGGTTGGTTACTAAAACATCTAAGAAAGCCAAATAATTATCTGACTGGTTTCCGGCAGTGAACCAGATATTTTGATGTTTACTATTTAGATAATCCAGAAATAAATCAGAATCTGTTTGATTCTTAAATACTAGGAAGGTGTCATCTACATAGCGATAATAGAGGATCGGTCTGAAGTCATTTGGGCAATCGTTAAACCAAAGTGTTTCATGATGACATAGGAAGACGTTTGCTAGCGACGGACTGAGCGGCTTCCCATGGAGACCCCATCTATTTGTTTGTACAGTCTATTGTTAAACACGAAGAAGGAAGCTTTAACCCGCTTGCGGTCGGTGCTTCTCGAGATTTCACAGCAAAAGTAGGGTTCAATGTACACCTCGTCGCACATTCATTAAAACGGGTAGAGATACCACTGAAGGCTTACTGCTGCGTTGCCACACCTGCAGATAGGGTGTCCTTCTTAGATGACACTCTGAGTAGGGGTTAATGGCGAGACGAAGGAAAGTACTAAAGGTAGGTTTGTCCATGTAGTAAATAGGTCCGTGCCGTCAAAAACTTGTTGCAAATGATATCTACTGTATAGTTTCGTCTACGGGGATGTTGTGAAAAGAGAGGTGACATCAAAGCTGGATAAGTGGGCGATGGGAGGCGATTGGAGGTCTTTGATACGGTCATGAAATTCATATGAGTTGCGCAAACTAAACTGATTAGTGGTTAAAGGTTCAAGTAATGGAACAAGGAACTTAGCACTAGAATAGGACGGGATTTTATAAGCAGCTAGAATTGGTCTTAAGGGGACATCAGCTTTGTGTACTTTTGGAAGCCCGTACACGATGCCCGGGGAAGCACCAGAGTTGTGAAGTGAACAGTAATCATTGATGATGCCTTGGTCTAAAATTTTTTTTCAAAAATCTATGAATTTTTTCGATGAATTTAAGCGTAAGTTTGAAGGGGTCGGCATGCGAATCATAAACAGTGAACTTGGTTGTATCGGAGAGGATGGTATTAATTTTTTAATAATACTGATTTTTGTCTAGAATGGCAGCACCTCTTCCCATGTCGGGTCTGCACACAACAGAATTTTCTTTGTGGAAGATTGATAATAGCGATAGATCTGACCTAAAAAAGAGTGGAGAATATATTTTGTGTTTACTGTAGGAGTTGTAAATGCGATTACAAGTTTCTTTTATTTTGTTTTTGGACGCAGTGATGGCGATTTCAATCTCTTAGCTAGGCCTTCAAAACCTATGAAATGTTTGCAATAGTCCGGTTTGAATAAGGGTAGGCAGAATTCCAGCCCGAATGGCAGTAGAAACTAAAGGCGCAGTTGAAGTATTACTTTTGAGTAGTTAAAAATTGCGTTGTTTGGATTACATGAGGTTACGTTTGAGGATGCTCTTACTATGAATTTCTTGGTGTTGGACTGTACAAAGTAAACTAAACTGGTGTGGTTAAAAAATGAAAAAGACTTTTTAATCTGAGATGGGTACTGGTTGGTCGAATCAGTATGGTTGACGATGTTGCTATGCCGAGTTTGAATTTCCAAGTATAAGAGTTTAAATTGCCAGGATTTGTACAGTTGGCTGTTCTGAAGTGACTGTCGATACAAACGGAAGCGGGGTAATTTTGGGATGACTTGATATGCTTTCCAGCATGTTAAAAAGTGTAGCTCAAACTTTGCTTATTCAAGTTTTCTGGGTAATTTTTCATATTTCCTGAATATTGACACGCCGTGTTGTCCATATCTGTTGAATATTGTAACTGCTAACGATTTATTAATAAGGAATCTAATTTTCAAAAGAAAGAGGTATATGAAGCTGAGAATAAGCATTTCGGTGAAGGGACAGCTCTCTTCATTCGCTTTTCAGACTATAACCCATGACTGACATTTTTTCTTCCGACTGTACATGTTCATTTCTCTCCGCCTTAGAATCACTATCACTATATGTCCAACAAAACCTAGTCTCAATATAATGACTACAGCTGTACCACTCGTCACAGCCCATGACTGACCCTTTTTCCTCCGACTGTACTAGCCCGTTTTCCTCCGGTTCCCTTACCATCCGACGCTTATATAAGAGCCCCATAGCGCACCATGGTCATTCGCCCTTTAGGTCCCACACTGTTAACTCATGTCAAAACTTAGGTAATCTACAATATATGAATACATTTAAATGCTTAGTTAAGAGCTACTTAACTCTTCAACCTCGCTTCAAATTTCTATTGTCATTTGGCCTGGATTTTTGCAAGCATTTCTTAGGTTTCGAGAGCTTAGCTCACAGACTGAAATCTCCACTGTTCCGCCCTAATTTCACATTTGGCAAAGTAAAAAACAAAATAAAAGAAACCTGTAATAGCATTTACACCTCATACAACAAACATAAAGTGTTTTCTACATTTTTTCCAAGTCCGACCTATCTTTATTATCTAATCTAAACAAAGATATTTCGTTGTCGTGTGCAGACCCGACAAGGGAAGAGGTGTTGCCATTCTAGACAAAAATCAGTACCATCTAAAAATGAATGCAATCTTGGCCGATACAATTAAGTTTACTATTTACGACTCGCATACCGATCCTTTCCACCAACAAGATTCACAGATTAAAAAAAAATTGTTACACCAAGGCATCATCACCGATTCGATCTACCGTTCACTATACAATTCAGGTGCTTCCCCTGATATCTTATACGGCCTTCCGAAAGTACACAAAAGCCGGTGCTCCCTTAAGGCCCTATTACACAACACTGCTGCGTGCGGGGATCAATGTCACTGCTTCCCGATTTGCTCTCTTTCAGCCGTGCTTTGCTCTCTTTTTCGTCAATGACACGTGAAACTGTCACTTTTTACCGAGAACGAACATGCTCCTTCTCATCCCCTTCACTGAAGGCAGCGCTGAGCGGCAGTGCCGCTGTGAGCCAGTGGCGAGGCAGCCTTCGCACTGCGAGGATGTCTGTGAATGCGCTCTCTGTTGAATGCTACTACCACATGTCTTGAGTGACAATGAAACGTGTCGGCAGCTATGCCGTGTGCGATCGCGCTGAAGAAGTGAACATTGCCCAGTGCGAGTTTTGACGGGAAGCAGTAACACTGATCCCCGCACGCAGCAGTGTTGTGTAATAGGGCCTTTACGACCAAACCAAGCTGCAGATACAGTGCGTTACCTTTGATTATGCAAATAGAATGTTTTTACTATATTTTTCAAAATGAGTGTCTAATTTTAAAATATCAATATTAACTAAATGTATGACTATGTTGCCAATATAAACAGCACTTTAAAATAAATACTTAGCCATTGGTTAAGTTTATCATACAATTTGCTTATTTTCGAGTTTTTTACTGTTACCTCAGATTATGCAACAAGCTAATAGAAACGTCATAGAGATGATATAAATACAAGTGAACAGAAATATTGTTATTAAACGTCCAAAACCAAGAAATTATAATCAAAACAATTCAATAAACCCTGAAATAAGTGTTCAGTAGTGGCAAACATAAGTTAATTTTGAACATGGCAACCTCCATTTTTAATTTTTTAAGGCGATTATCAACAGACTTTGTCAGGTTTGATGTTTCAGATAGTCGAATAGAATCTGTTGCTGTTTTTACTGCATTCCACAGGCTTACCTTGCTTGAAATCTGCCGACCGCCTTTATAGACCTTCCTTTTGATCATTGCCCAGAAAGAGGTTCTCAAAGGGATTTAAATCGGGGCTATTCGCTTGCCAAGTCATAGTCCTTTTTGATTTGAATCCTCTATCAGCAAGCCAGATAGCAGTGTACCGTGGTCGGTGTGAGGGAGCGTTATCGTGCTGAAATAACAATTTGGATCTGCGTGCGATAGTCTGCTCATCAAGCCATGGAATCAAGTTGGCTTCAAGAAACTGGCAGTACCTTTCTGCATTCAGTATAACTGCTTCTGCCACTTCGATGGACCAATAAGGGTGTCACCTTCTATCCCGGCCCAGAACATTATACCTCCACCACCTTGTTGACGCTTAAGCCGCGTCTGTTGAGGTCGGTCATAGAGGACCCATCCAGACGCACATCCATCTGGGCAATCAAGAGTGGCTCTGCATTTGTCAGTAAATATGACATTGGAGAAATCAGTTTTCATGTTCTCCTCAGCCCATTTGATCTCATTTTCTTTATGAGTTTTTGTTAGAAGTTGTCGTTTAATTGCCTTTTTCACTTTTCCTAGCATCGGTAGAACCTCACATCTTGTGTTTCTGGTTAGTTTTGGGGCTCCAGCGTCTTCGCTTATGGCCTTACTTGTAGAAAACTGTTTTCCAGCGATAGAAACCTTCAAATGTCGTATATCCCGAGCAGTCAATTTCCTCGTAGAGGCTTCATCCGGAGTTTTCATGTTGACTTTACCTACAATTGCATAAGCCTTAATTGCTCGGTGATCACGCTGTAATTACTTGGAAACAGAAGCCAAAAACGAGATCACTTTGATCTTTTCGTCACTATATAAACCGCATTTCTTGCTCATGTTGACTAGAGAGTGATGTTGCATATTCTGGGGTACCAGCAGAACCCCATGCGATAAGCAAATGTTGCCAGAAGGTGGGAAATTGTTCCGTTTTCTTTTTCTCTAGTTGCTTTTATAGTTACAACATACCTGTGCATTAACTTACTATTCACAGTGATGGGCGCCAAATACACTAAAGTATTTAAATACTAATTAGTATATACATTCATAACATGTAATTAAATACTAAATACTTAAATACACAAACGTTTTTAAATACTTGAGTAAATACATACAATTTTTTTTATTTTTGGGCACCAAAAGGCACTAACTCAGGTATATTTTTAGTGTTCATGAATTATTGAATATTGATACAATAGCACAATGTGACCTTCTATAACAGTGATAAGTAATACTCGAGAGTCTAGATACTATAAAAACAAATCAGAGGCGAGAGCTTCCAATTTGACACCTGCTATCACTTCACTATAGAATTGATTCAACTTGTTTCAGCTTCCTGGTTTGCTTATGGACATTGAAAATTGAATCAGCTGTTCATTGAAATGATTTAAGCAGACAGAGATAAGGTTTGTAGGATCGAAATTCCGTCGTGTTTTAAAGATGTTTTCCCCCCATAACTCTGAAGCATAACAGCCTTCAGTGCTGAGCCATAGCTCTTGATGAACTGTGATGAACTGCACCCGTGCACTACTTTGAGCCATTTAGCATATTAGATTAAATTAGATAGGCGGCAGTAGACGAACCAAAAGGCCCATTCCCAAAGAGACACCGGGACTTACACCCCGGCCTCTATGAGCTATTGCCATTATGTTAGTAGGATGTAGAGGAATGGAGAAACGAGAGGAGAAGAAAAAATGGAAGACGAAAGAGAAAAAATAAAGGAGAAATAAAAAAGAAGGGGAGAAGAATCTACACCAAAGCGATGGTCATGAATGCCCGCAAGCATGATCGATGGCCGCTGATATGCGGAGCTTAAATATATAGATGGAGCGGAAGTGAGAAGAAGTCAGCTTAAAATGGCCTAGGAAGCTTTGGCCGTTAAGTGCTTGCGACTCGTGGAGAAGGAGTTCTTAGCTGTGGAGGATGTCTCTCCCAATG
>LQNS02276784.1:83396-95646 GCA_001587735.2 Parhyale hawaiensis
TGAGTTTCGGAGTAAATGCGCAGATCATTCGTTCCAACATGGATAATGACGTGATCCGACTTTTTGCAACGGAGGTCCTTCATGATTGCAGTAGCATCAGACGTGGATGCTTGAGGTCTGCAGATGACTTTCCGATCATTGCAGCCCCTTTTAAAGGCATAATACTGCCTTTTTATTATTTTGTCTCCAATAAGAAATGTTTTTATCGCTCGCTGACCATGAATTGGAGCAGAATTTCGTTCCGTTTTGTGGCTCGGAGGCTAAACTGAAGTCTCTGAGTTCTTTTGATCACGTGACTGGGGTGGCCCGCGATACTGCTTCCCGTTCACAGTTCTAAGTTTAATTTTGGGACGAACAGATGTTGCTACATTATCATCACCATCATTATAAGCAGCAATCTTATTGTTCACTTTTATTTTGGCAGTTACAAAATTGCGCCAGTCGATCTCCGCTGGCGTTTGTTGCGCATTACGGTTTTCCACGGGGAGGGTGATGATAACCTCAAGTGAGCTTCACGGGGAGCTTTTTCCTTTTCACCACCATCCCCACGCTGCATCGCTTCGCGATCGCTTTCCAGTTTCTCTATCTCAGCCTGAAGGGCCTGTATCTTGCAGCAGTATGTACATGATTCTAGCTCCACTTCTCCATAATAGAACAACTCTAGTGGGAATACAGAATGACATTCGTCGCATTGCTTCATATTGTAGGCCTGTGCTGCCGACAAAAGAGGACATGAAAGAAGAGGAAGAAAAACAGAAATGGAACAGTTACTCGGTCCCGGGAATTTGGGAGAGGGGCATCAATGCAAAAACGTCACGCGTGCCCCATCGATAGGGCTGATACGAATGCTGTGGCCCAAGATTCGAGCGAAATTGCCTGAACAGTTTGTACTACATGAATGAACTTTGTTAATAAGTTTCCTCATGCAAAGTAGCACTTCCGTATACTGTACATCGCAAATACTGTATATACTTAACTGATTAAACAGTGTACATAAGAACTTGGTAGTTAAATTACAAACACAAGGATGAAAAACAAAGAAAATATCTTAACGTGTTATCCACCCCCAAGCAATTCCTATGAAACAAGTAAAAAATGCAAGTAAGGCTACCTAGATATAGCTATAGTAAGTTACAAGTATTAAAGGAAAAGAAACCTACATGCAAAAAAGGACATAATTTGATAAGGAGTACAGTAAGATGCCCTGCATTCAAGTTCATTATAAACTATAGCGCATATCTCCGCCAAGCAAGGCAACGGCGACGAAAAATTCAAATTGACTCTGGAACCATAAATTTCCTTGTATCAACACCAACATCAGCTGTGCCTTTCTGTAGACTAAAACAAATTCCTGTAATTTTCATGAAGATACGTTCAACACCCAAACGAACATACCGATCCTCACCAAAGTTTAATCCTTTATTTCTTTTAACATTACTACATGTCCTAGAAATTTCATAACGATCCATCCACAACTTTTCGAGTTATTGTGCTAACAAACATAATATCAAGATCAAACACAGCGAGAAACAAAGAGACTAACAAACATGTCATCACAGAGACGAACAAACACATCACAGAGTTGAACAAACATATCATCAAAATTTCGGTCAATCACTCTACGTTTTATAGCCAACAAATCATATACACTTCATAAGAATCCATCCGGAACCTTTTGAGTTGGCGCACGAAAAACAGAGGCAGGCAGACAGGTGAACGGATTTATACCAAAGGTTAATCACTGTTTCTGTCAACATGTCCAACAATCCCTGTAAATTTCACAAGAGTCTGTTCATTAGTTTTAGAGTAATCTTGGTGGCTTACAAGAGGCAGACTGAGGGACAGACAAACACGAGAAAAACATAACCTCCTTGACGAGGTAAACAAAGGAACTGTATGTAATATATTATATATAACACATAACCCATTGCACCGTTCACAATGTTCCTAGAAAGATGAATAAAAAAAGATCAAGTTCTAATTTTTACGTACATTGCAGCAACGAATTAGGCATTTTAACATGTCAAAATAAAAGAAAACTACAATAAGATGTATTAAAAGTCTTGAAATAGAATAGAGACTATTGAAAGTCGTTTGAGAGTTTTAAGAGGAGTAGAGAAACAAGAATTAGGCAAAAATTGCCAGGAACTCTGGAGTGTTACCTTGCTTTGCCTCACGCCGCTAAGATTGGTAATTATCAATAGATCAAACATCGGGCCTATAGCTCCGAACTGTTTATCCTGGCAATGTTAGGAATGAACTCAATTATCATATGTTTCAAGCTCTTTTTTTTTTCATTTCATGTAGACCATTTTTAACTAAACCTACAGTCTGTTAGAAAAGAAAATGAATGAGAGAAAAAAGAATGAAATAAAAAATAATAATACCTATATTATGAAGATCCAAAACGTTAGGAGTTTGAGCATAAATATTCGCTAGTGTACCTCCTAGTCTCTAGAAAAGTTTGGAAAGAAAAAAATTCTTAGCGTTCTTAGCATCTTAGGAACGAAACAGTGCTTGTGGATCCTTTGGAACGTGTCTTTCCTGCCCACTTTATTTTTTCCTTCCAAATTCATACTCGTACTGATTATGCTTTACTCTATTTTTCCTCATCTTTCCCGACTAGCAGTTCCCAAGCCCGTGATTCGGCATGGGTTCCACGTTTCTGTTGATATTCTTCATGTCTCTTCTTTCTTTCTCCCTTTGAATCACGGTGTACACTGTTGGTAGGGAGGCTTAAAATAAAAGAATACTTCTACTACTGCTTGTGGATTTTCCACTAGCGGTGTGCATCAAGGTAATTTCACTTTTAAGCTAGCCACAAACAGACCTACCCCTCACCTCAATCATCAAGCCTCGAGCAATGACAGCATGCTTCAGTGTTAATGTCATACCCGGACTGCATAAGTTTGAGACTGTTGCCAGCAGGCGAGTTCTTCTGGTTCGCTTGTAAAGGCACCATTCGGTGTTCAGATGCTGTTGCAGGACTGTTGGCCCTAACCATAGTGAGGATTGTACGGGACACAGACCATCGTATAGGAGGCTCAATCGCTGGTGCCATAGCTCTTGACAATATGTGGTCGATTGAATCCGTCCACGCCTCTGGAGCGGAAATTATGCTAGGCCTCCCCAAGATTTTTTGAGGCCTTGCCAGAAGGCACATATTTGCAGCAGTGCGTGTTGGCTTCCCAGTTGGGATGAGCGGTCACGTTGACGTTACTACAGCTGTTATTTTTCCGCAATGGTAAAGATCCCGTCGATTAGGTGGAGTCTTTTACACTTTCTATCTCACGTTTCAATGCATTAACTCTTACCTGATTTTAAATGGGACTTTCGAAAAGTTTGTTCAGCTCCGTAATATGGAGCTTGCAGCCGTGATTAGGTTAGTTCTAACACATGTAAAGCGCTTCAGAGAGGATGAGCGAAAGCGCAGTACTTGAAATTCTGGACCAGCTCAGCCTATAATGGCTCGACTGAACTCCAACAATCAATTCTTAGAGCAGTTTTGACAAAATGTAATATGCTAATCACATATTGTGTAGGAAAACATACAGGCCGGCAAAGGAACAAAAAAAAATAGTGGACAGAAAGTGATTCTACTCGTTATATTCCACTTAAAACTAGGCTGAGTAGTTTCTTACATCTGTGACTCAATTCAGAATGATGAAAGCAGAACTTCTATATTAAGTTTTATGCAAGTCAAGTCTTTATTATTATTAAAACTTCACGCTTGAGCTCCCACAAACAGGTAATGCCACCCAAATGAAGCATCTTGCAACACCAGGAAGCCCAAAACGCTGCTAAAGGAAATCCAGTGAAAAACCATTAACAGCCAACTTAAACGCCTGCAGGCCAACACGACAAAAAGCCGATGCCGGTAACAAATTCCAAATCTTAGCCGACCAGGGCACGAAGCACCGACAGAACTGATTAGTTTGACATCTGACAGCCTCCAAAGTGAAACAGTGCGCTCCGCACACAACACGAGTCTCTCTCCCAAAAACCTTGAAGGCAGGGAGAGAAGAATACAACCAATGCCTCTCATTATTGTACACCTTATTAAACATAAATAGCTCTGCGACTCTTCTCCTGAGGGACAGGTTCACTAGATCATTATCAGCGCACAGCCTGCTGGCTGAACTAACAAGTAGGTCCAACAGACGCAAGAGAGTGTAAGCAGCTGAGCTCAGACCGGTGAGCAATACTCCAACACAGACAGCAAAAAGGCATAAAAACATCTACGGGCAACCTGACTATCACCAAACATGGAATTCACCTTATGCAGGAGCCCAATCTTAGTGGAAGTGCATGACACCAATCTCCTAATATGCGGCTCAAAAGTGAGCTTCTCATCAAAGACAACACCAAGAATCTCCAACGAGCTAGACTCCTGAAGCAAAGTGCCATCAATCTCCAGTTGGGGATGCCGCGGTACAAGTGTCCGAAACCGACTGACAATCATCGACTTGGTCTTAATGGCATTCAGCTTCATACTCCAGGCCGAGCACCATGCACTAATGCGTGACAAATCCCTATTCAGAGTCTGAGCTACAGCATCACGCAGGCGAGTCGCAGATATCACTGCCATCAAAGTGGAATCGTCGGCATAGTTGATCAACGTGTTTTCAAGCGAAGAGATTTATTTTGATCTTACTCTAACAAGTCAAATCACTCGATAAAACTTTAAATCTACCCTTGAAATTATAAACGAGAAGTTCTAATTCCCACGATTAACGGCACACATCGCTCGCTCTGGACACTGCACAAAACATTTCGAGAAAATTAAGTGTGCGGGGCCTCATTAGAGTAGGAGCCCTTTTTTATTTTCGATCCGAAATGATATATACATACACTGCTTGGATAAAGTGCCTTACTACTTCCAAAGCTTAGTTGTGTTTATTTAAGCCTTTGCTTGTCCAGAACTTAGAACAGTATCGTTGGTTTTGACTCTTTGAGTCATTTTGCAAGTCAGGCACTGACACCATTTACAGTATGCATGAAACAGCCAAAAATTCCATTTTACAGTGTAGAATCGAGTTGAATAAAAAAGAGAGAACTACAGTTAAAAGTTTCATTTTCTTAAAAAGTAAACGTTTCGGAATCATAAAAATTCCATCTTCATTGCTGTAAAGTAAACAAAAGTGATTTTTTTAGAAATGCAGATATGAACACACCAATATAATTCTACTAACAAATTGATGCACAATTAAAAATTGTTGAAAGAGGATAAAAAAAGGTGGTGGATTAAAATGAAAGCTAATGAACCTATGATTATTATACAGTTTCAACTATTCACTGAAATTAATTATGAGAAGCTATGGGCAAGGGCACTGCTGCTTGATCATTGTTTAGTGAAGGTCTTTCTGTGAAAATAAATAAACGTTCTAAAATTCGGAGATCGGATTTTGAAGTTCCTCTACTTAAAAGGGAAAAATTTGACATTTTAAAACGGTGATTATCTAAGGTACAACAATTCCTAATTGCTGAATGTGGAGGAGCAGCACTTAGTGGACCAGTAAAATGGGAGATGCCTGCGTGTTGGCTGCGCCGCACAAACTGTTGGAGAGAGCTGCTCCCTACATACGACCGCTGGCAGCGATCACACTTACAGAAATAAATGCAGCCACTCAGCAAGGCATCCTCCAATCGTTTCTTTCTTGGGTAGAATGAACCTATTTTAAAGTTATTTCTATGAAGAATTTTAAATCCATAGATGGCAAAAATTTCTGAACAAGTGTAGCAATTTCTTTACATAATTCTGCATTTATGTAACCTATGACCGGTAAACCAACAAAAATTTTTTGTTTCGGTACAGTTATTGGCCTTTCACGTGGTATATCAATAGAGTTAAGGAATTTTCTTATTTGTATCTCTACTAATAGTGATGGAAACCGGTTGTCACGAAAAAGTTCTTTAAAAAAGTTACCTCAGCATGAAAGACTTCAAAATTGCAAGATATACGGAAAGCTCTATGTAAAAGTGTTGTAATAGTAGATTTGATGTATCCTTCATAAATGCAACTAAAATAACTAGTTCCTAAGCCAGTAAACGTAGGTTTCCTGTACACAGAGGTCAGAAGTTAGTTATTCTTCTTTTGAACTAACACATCTAAAAACTGTAAACAATCATTCTGCTCCGACTCCATAGTAAAAGACAAATTTTAATGAACTGTATAAACGTAAATGAAGGATTAGTTTGCTTGTTGAGCGTTATTGCATAATAAAAATGTGTCGTCGATAAAACAGTGGTTTAAAGGCTGCCGGGCAGTTGTCCAGAAACAATTTTCAATGGATGGTAAAAATATGTTAGCCGAGTAGTAGTAGTAGAAGTTTTACTAGCGCTTCAGTGGCACACTGCCTATATCGCGCCGAACTATTCCTGTGTTTAGCCACAGTCTCGTACGCCGCTAAGGAGCGTTTTAAATTGTCAATGATTTTTGTCTCGGCTTCTGTGCCGGTAGGTCTCAGAGTGGTCAGTGCGCTACTGACAGGAAAAAGGCGCAAGTTGAACATCTCCAACCCCCGGGCACGGCTGAACGCTTTCGCTCGGCTACGCCGCACAGGGGAAGAAAATGAAATACAAGAAAGTAGGAGTTTAGCGGGAATAGGTCAGCCACCTCGATCAGCAGCCAGACCCCCCGAAACAGAAGGGGAAGTATTGAGAGCCTACCTAACTTTACAAAATTAACCTAGTCAGCAGGAAGTGCGGCAAGTTGCAATATCTCCTGCGGAGAAGGCACTCGGGACCCTTGGGTGCGTGATGCCCAAACCTATTGTGGCAGGGAAAGGGCCAGCCACAATATGCCCCTGAGGGCCGCTATGTTAGCCGATATAGGAGAAAGACTGGACCCCATGGCAACACCGTTTAGATTTTCTAGTACTCGCCCTATTAGTGAAATTATATTTAATCGCTGTGGGGAACCAACGCTTAGAGGGTTTTGTAACGTAGAATAGAAATGGAAGCGTAGAGATAAAGTGCAGTGCGACATAGATTTCCTGAGAGCTTGATATCATATCGAAGTTATCCCGAAGTTTCGTCGAATTAAATTATACCGCCGACATCTGGAAAATACTCACCTTTGGCAATCACTACAACGGAATGTAGGCGCATTACCTACGTGCTTGCGCACAACTGCGGGCTTCAGTTACGTTCGACGTGGAGGGAGGAGGTTCAGAAATTGAAACAAATGTTCAACGCATGGATTTTCAATAAAAATCACAAGTTCACTGGCAAGTACGAATTTGGAACATAAGAATCACAGCTAAAAAATGGGAACAAAAACCCGGCAGACCATCCACTTGACACTAATAATGAAAGTATGCCTGGAACACAAAGAAAAGTATATAATAGTTATCTTCCTTTGTAAAAGCGTAAACTTATAGATGTAAATAGACNNAGACCAAGGGACATACAGCATGTCGGTAGCAACGTGGAACTCACGCACAAGCCTAACTAAGGTGTCATCACCCCGGGCCAACGCGTATGGGAACAGCGTGCAGATATAAAATAAGAAGACGAAGGAAAAAATCACAATAAAGATTCGGTTCCCAGCATTCTAAGCCACAGTTTACCAGTTTAAGAAAGAGAAGGTAGGAAACCTATCAGCACAAATGCAATTGGCGAAAAGAGCGGAAATATCTCCCGGTCCCTCACATCATCCAGCTCCAACGTGGCCCCATGCAAATGGTTCAACCCTCTAGCTTACTCCGCAATCTAAAGGAGAAACCCTCTGAAATGAAAATAATCGATAACACGGAGCCAAGTGGGCTGAAGAAAAACAAGAAAAAGAGCTGCAATATGTACACATATCAGATACGCTGCTACAGGAAGCTACCATGGAACGAGCTGAGTTACAAACGAAGTTCCTTCACCAAACTGGAGACTCGACGCCAAGCAGATTCAACGTCTTTAAAAAATTAGGTATCTTGGCTGGACTATTTGGTTCTGGAACATTGGTTATCGTCGAAACAAGTGCAATATGTTGAACGTACAAAATCAACTCACCGTACAAAACTGTTAAGATTAGGTACTTCACCGTTGTGCAATGTTATTGATCCAGATAAGGTTATTTTTAATTTTTCTAGGCGAGACTTATCAGCAGAAGAGAAGGGTATTTTATGTTTAGGTTTAGAAATTAGCTTACCTGTAAGAAAAGTGAATTTTCACCACTATTTTTTAATATTTAAACGACTTTATAGAAACCTCTTGAATGTCGGCATCAATACTACCATCGATAATGCAAGAGATATGTTTGAAATTAGACTCAAAACATTGGCGCACAGACTGTTCAATAAGTTTGATGGGTTTCGAAACACATGTGCAGTGTTTGACAGAAATGATTTTAATAGGTATTTTGAAAAACTCGAGTTCCGATGCTTCAATTTATGTGACCAAACCTGATAAGGGCAACGGGGTTCTTGTTTTAGACAGAAAGGACTATATTGATTAAGTGGAAGTACTTTTATCTGACAGATCTAAATTCGTACCTGCTGCCACTGATCCAAAAGCATTGATTTTAAAGCTGAAAGACAAAATTAATTACCGTTAAAGAAAAGATAAGGAACTGGGTCTCATCACTGAAGAATTTTATCATAAATGCAGGGCAGGGTGTCTTATACGGCCTCCCTAAGTCCACAAACCTAACGTACCGATCTGACCAATTTTGTCGACTTGCAATACACCAATAGCAGTTAGGTTGTAAGCCACTAACGATGATTTTTCCTATTTTTCGTAGTAATTATGTGGTAGCAAATTCTCAACAATTTGTTCAAGATCTTGCACAAATGCCCAATATTGATAACTTATTCATGTGTAGTTTTGATTTTGAGTCTTTGTATACTAATGTACCCATAGATGAGTCAATTGAAATTGTTTTCAACACTATTTTTTCGGATGTTGATCCTTTCCATAACTACAATCATAATAAATTCAAAAAGTTATTAGAAGTTGTTCTTAAAGATTCATATTTTACATTTAACGGCAAGTATTACAAGCAGCTCGACGGTCTTGCTATGGGGTCCAGTCTTTCTCCTATAGCTATTGGCTAACATATTTTCATCATCCATTGAAAATAGTTTTCTGGACAACTGCCCAGCAGCCTTTAAACCACTGTTTTATCGACGGTATCTAGATGACACATTTTTATTATTCAATAACGCTCAACAAGCAGACAAATTCTTCAATTACATTAATACAGTTCATCAAAATTTGTCTTTTACTATGGAGTCGGAGCAGAATGATTGTTTACCGTTTTTAGATGTGTTAGTTCAAAAGATGAACTTGAGCACTCTGAGAGTGCATACCTCTGCCAAGCGAGGCAACGGTAGCAAAAAATTCAAATTGACTCAGAAACCATAATTTTCTTTGTATAAACTCCAAAATCAAATCATTTGTGCCTTCTGATAGTAATAACAGCTAGTGCAATTTTCTCAAAGATCCGTTCATAACTTTTCGAGTTATACAGCAAACAAACGTTATGACAAACATGAGTTGTTGTTGTTGTAGTTACGTAGGGGGCGGCTCCGGAGGGGGTCGGGCGTGTGGCGGAAGGTATGAGAAGGAAGGTAGGGAAGACAAGAAGTCATGCACAGATAGAGGGCTGTCCCATAGAGAGGTAGGAAGGAGGGCGGTAGGGTGGGCGGGACACTCAAACAGGTGGTTTACGGTATGAGGGGCGCGGTGGCACTCGGGGCAGGAGTCAAACATGAGTCAAACATACAAGTGAACAAACCGATCTGCTCCAAAATTCAATCAATAATGTCTTTTAACATTACTAACAACCATTAGAAATTTCATAGAAATCTATTAATTATTTTTTGAGTTCTTGTGCTAACAAGCATAAAATTATAAACAGTGACAAACGAACTAACGAACAAACGGATCATTACCAACATTTGGTTATTTACTCCTTGTTATATACCTAACAATTCATGTTAATTCCATCAAAATCCATCTGTAACTTTTTGAGTTATGGCATTGAGAAAAATGAGGGAGACAAACAAACGGATAGACATATCTTCACCAAAAGTTAAACATCTGTTCCTCCTAACATACCAAACAATCCCTGTAAAATTCGTCCCAATCGGTTCATGACTTTTTGAGTTATCTTGATGACGGACAAACAAACACGACAAAAACAACCTTCTTGGTGGAGGTAACAACCAACTTCTGACCTCTGTGTACAAGAAACCTACTTTTGCTGGCTTAGGGACTAGTTATTTTAGTTGCGTTTATGAAAGGTACATCAAATCTACTATTACAACACTTTTACATAGAGCTTTCCGTATATATATATATATATCTTGTAATTTTGCAGTCTTTCATGCTGAGGTAACTTTTTTGAAGAACTTTTTCGTGACAACCGGTTTCCATCACTATTAGTAGAGAAACAAACAAGAAAATTCCTTAACTCTATTGATATACCACGTGAAAGGCCAATAACTGTACCGAAACAACAAATTTTTATTGGTATAAAGTTCATAGGTTACATGAATGCAGAATTACGAAAAGAAATTACTGCACTTATTCAGAAATTTTTTTCCATCCATAGATTTAAAAATTTTTCATTGAAATAACTTTAAAACAGATTCATTCATTCTTCAAAAGAAAGGAACGATTGGCGGATGCCCTGCTGAGTGGCTGAGTGCTGCGTTTATTTCTATAAGTGTGACAGCTGCCAGCGGTCGTATGTTGGGAGCAGCTCTCTCCAACAGTTTGTGCGGCGCAGCCAACACGCAGGCATCTCCCATCGCACGGGTCGACTTAGTACTGCTCCTCCACATTCAGCAATTAGGAATCATTGTACCTTAGATAATCACCGTTTTAAAATGTCAAATTTGCCATTTTAAGTAGAGGAACTTCAAAATCCGATCTCTGAATTTTAGAAAGTTTATTTATTTTCACAGAAAGACCGTCACTAAACAATGATCAAGCAGCAGTGCCCTTGCCCATAGCTTCTCATAATTAATTTCAGTGAATAGTTGAAACTGTATAATAATCATAGGTTCATTAGTTTTCTTTTTAATCTACCACCTTTTTTATCCCCTTTCTACAATTTTAATTGTGTGTCAATTTGTTAGTAGAATTAAATTTCTGTGTTCATATCTCCATTTCTAAAAAAATACTTTTGTTTACTTTACAGCATTGAAGATGGAATTTTTATCATTCCGAAACGTTTGCTTTTTAAAAAATTGAAACTTTTACAGGTGGTTGTCACTTTTTTATTCAACTTTATATTGTGTAGCACTTGCCCTATTAGTAAAATTAGAATTGAGTTGTGGCCATATCAGGAGTAATCGGTTGAAGTAAAACGCCTGATACGTATTCCATTGAACGGGCGTAACCAACGCACAGTTTGAAGTTCTGGCTACTTCAGACATATAGGTCTGTTTATGTCGACTTTGTGAAAATGGGGTTAACGTGCAAAGAGTAATCGGTTGAAGTTTTTTATCTGATAGTCTATTCAATTTTCGAAACCAACACTCAATTTTGATTTTTGGATAATTCGGACATAAGACTGTTTTACTCTGTTTTGTGATGCTGGATTAAGTAATGTCCATGGGATTGAATTCATTGGCATTAGCGGGAGGTTAGAGTGATGTGCCCGTATGCCCAGCTAAGCTGGTGTGAATTCTTGTGAATCCCGACAAGCAACGTCAAAGTATACCGTACCTGGCATTTACATCCCAGTGTGGGTTCACTGTCCCAAGCACACATGAGGATGGTCGAGGGTCGTTGTAATAATTCAACCCTTCCGTCTCTATAGTAACAGCTTCGACAATAATAGACAAGGGCCGCGCAGTCAACTGGGGCCTTCCGGGCAATGTGGATGTACATTTGCAGAACGAATGCATGTAGGCCTATTTGCGGTCCCACAGACAAATGTGTTTCGCATACTTTTTACTTGTCCAAAGCCTCAGACGAGAGCTTCGCTGTGTCATTCATAATAGTGTCGCAAGTGTAATTAGGAACTCGATTACCACGACTATCGCTGAAAAGTCAATTTTAAGACATCTGATGGAGTTTTAACCATCAGAAGAAGAAAGTTAAATGCTTTTTGCAGTGGTGCGCTCCCGGCAGAGTACCTCTGTCAGTGGCACCTTGACCCGCGATTTGAGGTAGTACTCGAGGGGACTCCAGATCAGGAGGACGTGTTGAGTCGTCACACTATTTATAGACAGGTAAGTACTCTGCAATTTTTAAGTGTACATGATGAGTCAAAATCTGACTGTCTATCTGTGGTTGTAGTAGT
>LQNS02276784.1:139008-156913 GCA_001587735.2 Parhyale hawaiensis
TTAATTTATAAAGCAACAATAGATTTGGTGGAATTCTTAGGGCACAAGTGCCTACCACCTAAATGTATTGCTGTGCTAGATGGGATTGTTAGGGCAACAAGAAGCCAACCATCCAGACTTTCAAGCTATAGGTGGCAGAGTAGGGCCGTAAGGACCACCACCGTAACAATAGCAAAAATCATAAGGCAATATACTTCTAGGAATTGTTAGGGCCACTAGGGCCTACCACGAAGTATTTAAGCATACAATATACTTGTTGGGCTTTTTGGAGCACAAGTGCCTACAACCACCAAGTATTTATTCCTCTATTCCGAGGAAAAAACAAGTTACGTTAATACAATTCAAAGCACAAATTCACAAAACACCATCACTGTCACTGGTCTTCAAGAAGGAACCACTGCTGCAGCTTTGTGAACATAAGGAGACATAAGTAAGGATCCAAGATGGCGGCCTCCTAAGCCGATCACACATCAAACACAGTCTCCAAAACGTATCACTAAAAACGGTAAAAACACATTTCCAAACACAGAAAACCGTATTAGAACACTAATAACCAGCAAGAGAAGTATTTCCCAAACTCTAAGATCGATAGGTAAGCACAGAGCAGCAGCTAAGACCAGAGCACAGTAGTAGATGTTGACACTAGCGCGAGTCGAAACGGAATGAGGAGTGCTGCTGCTGGGACCCTGAGGTACCAGGTGGGCGGAGCCAAAAAAAAGAAAAAAAAAGATAGAACACCAAAAGCTGTCTATAATGAGGGTTACGCCTCGAAACAGTCTAAACTACCATTTAGACGCCCCCGGAGTTGGGCGATGACGCGGGTCTGGTGCTACCGACTGAAGGTGTTCTGTCTTCGCGAGCCACTGAGAATAAAGACTTTGTTACAGATAATATCTATGGTTTCCTCTACGGGGATGTTGGTGAAAAGGGAGGTGATGTCAAAGCTGGCTAAGTAGGCATTGGGAGGCAATTGGAAGTTTTTAATTCGATCTCGAAAGTCATATGAATTGCGTAAAGTGTGTCCAGTGTTATCTACCTTTACCGATGCCAGGCCTGCAGCGCCTCATACGTGGGTAGCACTGGACAACACTTCAAAGCCCATATTGATCAACATTTAGGTGTATCCAGCCGCACCTGTTTACCGCTTGCGAAACCCCACACATTCAGCCCCTCGCCTACATGCTGAGCAAAATAACCACCCCATCAGCAGGAATGATTTTTCCATCATAGACTCTTCCAATCCCATCGAGCTCACAACTTTAGAGTCCCTCCACATCCATAGAACCAAACCTAACCTCAATATTATGACCTCGGCTGTACCGCTGCATACGGTTCATACTTAGCCTGATATCTGCTGACTGTACGGGAGTCGACATTCGGCTCCTGCACGCAGCTCCGTTCATTTGCGTTTTAGACTTCCTCCCAACAACATCCATGCTCCCTTAAAGATTTGAAAATAAAGAAATTTGTATTGATAGGTTGTAGCTTAGTTTATTTTTTTCTGAAGATGGGATCTTTCATCACGAAACGTTAAATTTTATATTAGTCGACTTCCATTGATTCATTTATATTTATTTATATGTTCGGTGTCACGCTCCTAACGAAATAAATAGGTAAAAATTAGCTCTGGCCTTCCTGGCTCCATCAGTTTAATCATCGGCCAAAAGACTGTGCTGATCCTGCCAAGCTTCATAGGAAACTGATATGTAGAAATATTCCAGGTTGCTGCTGATGAGATTCGAACAGGATATCTGATTCCGCTTTTTCTTTGACAAATTTAAAGTCCACTCGATACAGATGTATACAGCTTCTCTGAACAATCTCTTCCATCGTGATGTATACTCTATTGTGAGGTCTTCTCCATCCAAACTTCAGACGCCTTTAGTTTACACTGATCGCCTTATTTTGACTGCATAATTATCGAGGCAAATGGTAAGATATTCTTCAGCGGTCAGCACGAGCGTATATCCAGGATGATTTCTTGGCAGCAAATGGTTTTCTCCATTTTAGGTTCTTCTTTGAACAGAACAAGTTTTCTCAGAGTCAGAGTTATATGCCACCCTCGAGTATGTTGGATACAGACCTCCATATTCATTAGAAGTAATATCGACTGTGGGCAAAGAATATTGCTAATCGTTAGTAACAATGATTTCGATTCTTGCTCTTCCAGCTTTTCTTGCCGTTCCCGTGGAGCCTGATATTCATTACTTTACTCTACATTGAAATTATATATTTTTTGGTTTATGATGGACAACATTTGTAGCAAATCAGCGAAGCGTAGAGAAACCAATTTTTTCCTGTATAGTAGACGTAGTAATTATTTATTCCAATTTCTTGGACGCGAAAATTTTGTTATGCTGAAGCTATCTCACTGTGTATTCTGGATACGCAGCGGAAATGAAATTCAGTGATGTTTCAGCGCTTACTAATAAAGTTTTCTTCTTTTTTTCGCATGTTATGTAAGGGAGGGAAGGAGTGGGCTGAAGACGAATTGAAGTGTACTGCTCAGTAGAAAGCACGTATCTCTTACGCTAATTTTAGTTGGCCGTCGTAGCGTTTTCCTCTATAAGTATTTTAGTAAGGAAAGTACATTCAATGAAGAAATGTAATCACAAATATCTTGTGATGAAGGAGAAGCAAGTGAAAGACGAGAAGATTCCGCACCGGCCTATATTAAGCAAATTCATATATCTATCGTTGCGTGAATTTTTTCACGCACCGGTCCACTGGTGACTAATAAAAGGCTTACAGCACTTACTTTAGCATCTATTGAAGGAAAAAGACTCAAGAGATTGGGCCATTATTATCATTATAACTTTTTTCACCACCACTGATGCTCAAAACGGCATTTCAATAGTGTATCTCTGTCATTATAATAGAGGTTCGTTAAAATATGAGGTATTTATTTTTAGTAGTTTAAGCCAGGAAATTGGGCCAAAATCCATCTTACGACTTCCATGAGAAAGTAACATATTCTTTGCTACTATAAAGTGAGTATAGATTTCCTCTGCAAATAGCCAAATATAATTTTTAAGTGAACACAATACCTCAAAATTTTTCACATTCCTTCAAATATTTTGATAATGCCCACCCAGAGCACATTCTCACGGCACGCGCCAGAATTATTCTGACCACACGCACATCAGCACACCCTACATCTGACAACACCAGCAGCAGCACACCATCACCATCTTACCACACATCCGGCAGAGTGAAGAACTGCAGGCACATCTTCAACCGCTTCACGTCAACGAGGCGTACATTGTAAAAATGAAATCTCGACACGGACTCTTTCACAGAGGCAGCAACTTTCTCTTGCCAGCAATGTTGTGGCCAGGATTGCACAGGGATGCACACATCTGCAACAGATATGTTATGAAAATTTTTCATTATTATGCAAGTTAGATGAAGCTTCCTTAGCTACATCAATGATATACTAGGCACAGTTCATTTACTACAGATTCTCCAGAATTTTGCAATATTTTTGCAGCGGTGAATGTAGGCAGAGTACCTCTGTTGGACAGCACCAAAGTCGAGGCATCGGCACGATCGCCGGCAATCTCCTATCCAGGAAGGTATTTCGAGTCACCGCACTCAACGTTAACAAAGGTCCTATAAGAGCATTTTTTTTCTTACACTTAGCGAAAATATAAAGTCCTGCTCTTGTACGAGTATAGGCTCAGGACTTTGACCAAATCAAAGTCCTATACCTCCAATAGGTATAAGTAACAGGACTTAGTAAAATTTCTAAGTCCAGATCAGTATAGGGATAGAAGCAGGACTTTGTTACAATCTGAAGTTCTGGACCTATATAGGTACCTATAAGACAGAACTTTGACATTTTTTTAATGACGTCATAGGCCCAAATATCAGCCCTGGTCTCCCTAGGCTCTTCACTATAATTGCAGCCTAAGTCTCCTCAGAGCAAAATCACAAAACGGATGGGTTTTGGGTTCTAACAAACTCTAGGTACTCTGCCTACGTTCACTACTGCAAAGATATCATTGCAACATTCAGGATGTTTGCAGTGGCTCACTCCGGCAGAGTACCTCTGTTGGACACCACCGACATACCCACGGCGAAGCAGGAAGGAGTTTTGTGATTCCCAGGATAGGGAGATCAGGTGCCCCAAATCAGCAGATCTTACAACAGCAGACATACCCAGACACTGAGGTGAATACCATCCAGTTCAAAAAGGAAGGAAGGCCCCTCCTAAGAACTTGGGTTAGGACCTTATGAGCTCCTGATTCTGCTCTTCCTCGGACCGTAGCCTCCCACGAATCTGGGAATAGTAACACGGCCCTTATATAGCTAAAATAGCTTGCCTTAACGGCAACCCAAGCAGTGTAGAACCGCTCGAAACCTTCACGAACGGAAATTTTCGCCTAAACGAAAATATTAGTCATTGAGAACTGCACGGTAATTCCTAGTAAGGCGAAATTCAGTCCCTACGAAAGGGAGCAGGGAAATGCCTGGTTCGCCTAGGATTCAACTGTCCCCTAACTAGGAAGCCACAAACCAGACAACGGCCCCTTGTAATATCAGGTACTCATCTAGGAGCGGAAGGAAGAACGTATTAGAAGCCCTGAAGTCATGCTAGTAAAAGACTTCTCTCGGTCCTAGCCAAATCCCCCTTACTCGCTCACGGGATAAAGAACTGTAGCTCCGCTCCTATGAGAGGGGAAAGGTCGCTGTCTACGGCCCCAAGGGTAGCACTTCTGAACACCTGCTCACTAGCTCCATCGACGGAGGAATCTAGAAAAAACGACTGGCTAAAAGACTGAGGTTCCGTCAAAACTGAAGGAAGCTCTAGTCCCCTATGGTAAGAAGACCGGATCTAATTCCTATTTAAAGTTTTGTTCCTGACTAAGGATATATAAAAATTACTTTCTTTTGGTAAATTATAAAATTGAAAGAGTCGACACGAACTAATAATTAAAACTTGACGTTTCGGGATACTTCTCCCATTTTCAAAAGCCTATAAAATTATATAAAATTGGGCTATACTCCTTGACCTTAGAGGAAAGTGAAGCACAGTCTTAGTACAAGTACGTCAGCCTTTTAATTAATCTGAAGCTTGCTCTAGCCTAGGCATAAAGGCAGGACTAGTGAATTTCCAAAGCTAAGGTCTATTAGGCATAGAACAGGACTTGGTTAACTTGAAGTCCTGTCTTAGAATCGGCGTATAAATGCCAGATATTTTTTACAATTAGTCAAAATATGAAGCCCAGTTGTTGCATAGGTATAAGCTCAGTACTTGATCAATTCGAAGTCGTGTGCCTCTAATAGGTATAAAGAACAGCACTTAGTAAAATTGCAAAGTGCAGTTCAGTATAAGGATAGGAGCAGGACTTGGGCAACATCTGAAGTTCTGGTCCTGTATAAGGCAGAATTCGAAGATATTCCTTGCATCAATCTGAAGTCCCTCCTGGGTATATCACCAGGGAGAAGTTCAATTAAAGTTAAGTATATCATCGAAATCAAAGGACCCGGACACTGATCAAATTCAAGGTCCTGCTTCGACTATTCCTATTGGAGTTGGACTTAGTCATCAACTGAAGGCTCTGCTTGTCTAGGTCGAAAAACCAAACCTTAGACTTCCGAAGAATTGTCCTCGTAAAAGTTAACGGGCAGCTCTGGTTCAGTGCCGAACCTAGTTCTTATGTCTTGCAAGGACTTAGTAAAATCGAACTCCTGCTCTAGCACAGACCTCCTGCTCTCTAAGCACAGACCTAAATTTCTGAGCATAGTCGAAGCTGGTCTAGGGTAGGATTTACTAGATCCTGTAATGGAAGCTATTACAGTCAAAACTTACTAACTTACTAAGAGGGTTTCTAGTTGAACTGTGCAGCTGCAAGGCGCTCAGTCTAGATAGGCTACTTGCTCCTGAAACAGGGACTAGAAAACCTGACGGTCTAAAACTTACCTCCAAACTGAGATAAATAGGCTACTTAGTCAAGTAGCAGATTTCACTCGACACGAAGCCACTTGGGGATCTCAGGATCAGAGAGTCTTCTCAGCAAAGAGCCCGCAGGCTAACCTAACTTTTTCAACGGGAAACCTAGCTCAGCTTTCCAGCAGGCTACACGATAAATCCACAGTGTGCCAGAGGAGGAAACTGTACTGCCCCCAAAGAATATGCCCTAATCGGCCTCAGGTCACTAATTCTTATCAACGCTCTGTCCCCAGGCTAAGGGTACTAGAGGAATACCAGGGCTATCAAGGTCGGGGCAAAGGAGAAACTCTTCTGAATTTTCTCAAGAACCCCAGCAAGCGACCGTCCAAGTAAATCCGGGAACATAAAGATTCAGAACCTACTCTCCACCACATTACCTTATTAGCTCATAGCAGTAGCGTCGTGGTAACCGCCTACCCGCTAACGGAAATTCGCCAAACTGTAGTGGCACCCATCTTGGTCCTCGGCGTAGTAGCAGGAAGGACCACCGAAATGCCCTCCCAACTGTTCTTATGTTTTAAAACTGAGACTAACGTTACAAAAAGTCATTTACAACACCAAATTAATTACGCCCTACTGGAAATCCACTACCATAGAGAATAGGCCGAATAAGCCAAGGCAGGAGGCCCAAAGAACTGACGCTGAAGACCCATGAAGATAATCTATCCGCCTTCCTGAACATCTCGGCTTACGCCAGTCTCGTCCACTGGTTATCCGCAGCAGGATTAACGCCGCGGGAAGTAGAGCCAGAGGGAGCATAACAATTAACGGGGCGAGGTAGGTTAGAGACGTCAACCCTGCCTCGTCCTGAAGAAGGACCTTCATTCTCAGCCCGTGAGAAGATCACTGACCTACATAAATTCGCTGGAGAACCTGCCTACGCAAGAGGCCAGGTAAAGAGCTAAGGCAGAACTAAGGCTCTGCCCTCTAAACACACAGAAGATGACAAAACGCTGAAGAAGGAATCTCTCTGGTTGGCCCTATCACATGTAGGAGTTTGTCTTCTTCCTATGAGGAGCTCTTGGGCACAATGATCGAGCTGAAAATCATTTCTTACGAAGAAAGCGGCATTAGGGGCCAAAGTAAGGAAGGCGGCAGCTAATTCCCGCCGTCTCAAAGGCCCCTACCTCGCCAACACTGCCACCCGTCCGGGATAGGACAACAGACACGAATAGGCTCCATAGAGAAAATCTCGAAGTTCCGTCGATGGCCGCCTGCTCTAAGATGAATACATATGTAAGAAGGGTCTACTTGCAGAAGGATAAAACAAGAAGCCACGCCCAACCCGAAAACGTACTTATGTTCAGAAATAAAACTCAGACAAGGGGTCCATCGAGCTAATAGCGGGGACTCCTTACCCATACCTATGAGTTGACTGAAGTAGTAAGCTTCGAGGAGCAGACCCTTCTCAGGAAGTCTCCTTACGGCTGCAGCTGTTCACATCGTCAATGAGAGATTGATACATACTCACCCAGAGGAGAAACTCCTACCCGAAGGTTTTGTTTCTCCGCACAGCAACTGCCGACGGGACAACTCACGTAGACACCTGTACTCAGGACACCGCCTGATGCATTGGGCTCCAGCCGACCCGGGTTCTCGCTCGCGGTCAGTCGAAGCCAACGAAGGCTGCCGACGGAACAACATAATACCTTAAACAATGGTTATTATTAAGCCTCGCTGAACTCGCCGGAACTGTCAAAACTGAACAGAATAATCTGCCCTCGTCCGAAGATAGCCTGGGAGGGTAACCAGGTGGCCGACTTACCGGAGCATCCACAGACTCACCCCGCGGAGGCCGAGGCCCAAGCTTCCCAAGTAGGAGGAGCCACACAAGAGGTATAAAGCATAGGGACGGAGGACAAGGTCCGGAGGTTACGCTTCCCGCCGGAAAAACCTCGTTTGCGAAGTAACTACGATGTAGGGCGCTCCTGCGCCTTCAAACTCCTCTCCGGACCCTCGAGCTAGACCAGCTCAGCTGCAATTATATTATTATCGAGGGGATTTCACAACCCAAAAATGGATTGGTTGAGCGATATTTAGCTCTACACTCTGGCGCCGGGTCACATCCCGCAACCTAAGGCTCAGATCACTTTGCAAATGATGTGCGCTGTTCCAAGCAGAGCGCTCTTCTGGAGGGTTCCTGGGTGGAGATGGCCGCACTTCAGCTCTCGCAGGGTAGTCTTGAGATTCTGGGACATTGCCCCCAGAGCTCTGATGACCACTGGAACGACGTTCACCTTCATCTGCCACAGTCTCTGGAGTTCGATGGCAAGGTAACGGTACATTTCATTCTCCACTTCTTTATCCACAATTCTGGAGTCGAAGGGGATCGAAATGTCGATCAGTTTGGCTAACTTCTCCTGTTTGTCTTGCACGACGATGTCCGGTCGGATGGCGTGAAGTACACGATCAGTTTCCATCCTCTTGTCCCAGTAGATCAGCACGGCTTCGTTTTCAACCATATGAGCGGGTTTGTGCTCGTACTACCTCTCACCGACAGGGAAGTTATGGATCCGCAGGAGGGTTCAGTGAAGATGTCGAGCAACTTTATGGTGTCTGCGCTGGTATTCCTTTTGCGCCAGCATTCCACATTCGCTAATCATGTGGTTGGTGATTTCATCCAAGCTCCTGCAAATTCTACAGGTAGTAGGGACGTTTCTCTTGTCGATCTTGTTTTGGATGTACCTGGTTCTGAGGGCTTGCTCTTGAGCTGCCAGGATCGTGCCTTCTGTTTCCCGTTTCAGCTCACCCCTCAGAAGCCAGTTCCAAGAGTCTGGTACGATTTTGTCCTAGACAGCTTCGAGATAATGGCCGGACATCTTCATGCTCTTCCATTTAGTTCGATCGAGGCATCGTCGCAGTTTGAATTGGTCAGCCGTTTCGGTCTCTTTCAGCAACTTCGCCTCGATTTAGCAGCGTGAAATGTTGGGAGAGAGCGTTTTTTTCCGCTTCGACGCAGTCCTCGACGCTGATGAGGCTACAGCCCCCCTCTCTTCTGTTAATGTAAAGTCTGTCTACGCACAATCTTGGGTGCAGTGCTCGAAAGATGGTCATGAGCTTCCTGGTTTTGATGTCCATGTCGGTGCAGTCCTTCTTGGTCCAGTTAATAATGCCAGCAGAACATCGGATTACGGGACAGCCCAGGTGTTGATGGCCTTGATGGTGTTGGCCCAAGTGAGGTGTGATTTCAGGATGAGCCGGCGTCAGGTGAGGTACTCCTTCTGAATGGAATCTTTCATCGTTCTGTGGAGAATGGTGTCATACTCCATGACACCCATGTACTTGTAACCTTCTTCGATGGTGATTTCCTCGGACGCAGTAACCTCTCCCCTTTCGATGTTAAGGACTCCGCATTTGCTAACACCGAACTGCATCTTGATGCCTTGGGAGTACTGATGGACTATATTAAGGAGCTGCTCTTCTTGGTCCTTTGATTTGGCGTAGAGCTCGAGATCGTCCATGTAAAGCAGGTGGTTGAGCTTCATGGTACGACTGTAAATGTAGTCCTGGCCGGCCTTGTTCAGGGTCTCGGAGAGGGAGATCATGGTCAGGACAAATAGCAGTGGAGATAGGAAGTCGCCCTGGAAGATGCCCGGCTTGATGCTCACCTCGCCGAAGTGTTTATTGGCGCTTGTGAGCTGGGTCTTCCAATTGGGCATGGTGGTCGCGATCAGATAGCGGATGTTGCCGGCGATGCCGTAGATTTTTAGGCATTCCAAGATCCATGAGTGGGGGACCATTTCGAAGGCTTTTTTGTAATCAACCCAAGACATGCTCTACGTTCTTTTCCTTGACGTCGTGGAGCCATTCTGCGGCATTATTGGGCCGTACCTCTTTGCTCCAGATGTCACTCCAGAATCGGATGCTCTCTTCCGCGTTGGGTGAGTCAGAGCTCGTCTCTTCCCCTCTAAGGGTTTGATAGAGGCGTTTCTGGTTTGTATTGAACAGCTGGTTCGCATGGAATACAGCTACTCTTGCCTCGAACTTCTAACTTTGCTCCTTTTAGCAGATAGCCGCTGCTTTTCTAAGTTGGTTAGGCCGACTTCGAAGCACCGGTATCTTGATTCGAGCAGCGTCTTCTTTTCCTCGTCTTGGAGATTTCCTCTGCGCCACTCGCAGATCCAGCTGAGACATTCTTCCCGAGGTGGTGCTTCCAAGGAGGTTCCTTTTTCTGCTGGGTCTGTTGCGGTCAGGATTGTACCTCAAAGATCCTCACTGCGAGGTCTGCTTCAGCTTTGATGAGAGTGTTTGTCTCAGTGATGTTGTTGGTGTTGATTTTACCAATCACTAAGTTGACGCGGAAAGTAGCTGCTTGAATCTTTAGTTCCGGTAGGTTTCGTAGGCTAGGATGACCTTATGGCGTCGTTTCTATGCTGGAGTTCCGGAGTAAATACCGCAGCTCCAGCAAGTCACTCCGCTGCTGGTCGGATAAGTCGGGTGCTATCTCTTCGTCCATCGAATCGCTCAGGCTCATATCGTGGACCGGTAAGTGCCTAGGCCCACGTGAGGGCGACCGATTGGGGTCGTCAGTCGATCTCAGACGCGACAGCGCCTTCGTCGGGGGTTCCCTCTGGTGAAATGGAAGGGCGCCTAGCAGGTTCCATGGGTGGAGAGCTAGGCAGGGTCATAGGTCGGGTTGGAACCTGGCGTGCTGGTTCGTCTGCAGATGGAGAGGTAACTTGAGCTTCCATCCGCGCAGCGATTTGAAGCCGTTCCTCTTCGCTGAGATTCTTGCTGCAGATCTGCCGAATCTGGCCACTCAGAAGAGCCTGTGGGAAATCGCCCGGGATGCCTCTCTCGTCCCACAGCAGCTTGGGGCGTTTAAGATAGCCGCGCTCCTCGTGTTTGCTCGTGACGAAGCACTCCCACAGAGCAACTCGGTATTCTTTAGACCACTTGTGGCGCGCATGTCGATGCGCTGAAACAGTAGCCTTCTCCGCCCTCGTCGGAGAAAGGGGAGCATGCTCCGCCCTCGGCGGAGAAAGGGGAGCCTGCTCCGCCCTCGGCGGAGAAAGGGGAGCCTGCTCCCTTACACTCCCTTCTAAGTAACATTCACACTAGCGTCGGAATCCTGGCTAATCGATTCCGCCAGGGAGTACCGCGTTCATGAACAGTCCCTGCCTCACCCACAGGAGACCTGACGAGCGAGGTACCCAGTCTCACTGGGGTACACTTCACGCCGTTAAAACGAAGATTCCATGATTGACTCATTTGCATGGTTGCCTGGTAACCCTAAGGCGGCGGGGCCTGATAACCCTCAGGCGGCGGGGCCTGATAACCCTCAGGCGGCAGGGCCTGATAACCCTCAGGCGGCGAGGCACCTTAGCTTCTGCAAAAATGGACTGCCTTTCAGGGCTTAGGAGTTCCATCAATCCCAAGCTTTCGAATGCATTCAACGAGTTGACTCTTCCGCCTGAATCAGCCGTTAGTCATCTTTTTGGCTACCTTCGACTTTGATGGTCCTTTTCAGCCATCAGGGGTGCTCGACCCTCCAACTGTAAGTTCGTACGCCTGGTTAAGCTGAAATGCAGCATGACCAGCCCGTCACCTACAGCAGATTGACTGAATTAGAAGCCAGTATTTCGGCAGGTTGTCATAGGCTCATCCGACTTTTGCTGCGCATTTCCTCGCAACAGGGTCACCTTAAACACCCCCAGTGTCTGACTCACACGCCCCGATGGATTCATTGGCCGGTGGTCGGGACAGGGTTTGCCAGTTATCCCGCTGGCGGTCGGTTATTATTAATATTATCATTATTAAAACTTCACGCTTGAGCTCCCACGGACAGGTAATACAACCCAAATGAAGCATCCTGCAACACCGGTAAGCCCAAAACGCTGCTAAAAGAAATCCAGTAAAAAACCATTAACAGCTGACTTAAACGCCTGCAGGCCAATACGACCAAAAGCCGATGCCGGTAACAAATTCCAAACCTTAGCTGACCAGGGCACGAAGCACCGACAGAACTGACTAGTTCGATATCCGATAGCCTCTAAAGTGAAAGAGTGCGCTCAGCAAGCAGCATGAGTCTCTCTACCAAAAACCTTAAGGGCACGGAGAGCAGAATACAGCCAATGCCTCTCATTATTGTACACCTTATAAAACATATCTAGCTCTGCTACTCTTCTCCTGTGGGACAGGTTCACTAGATCATTATCAGCGCACAGCCTGCTGGCTGAACTAACAATTCGATCCAACAGACGCAAGTGAGTGTCAGCAGCTGAAGCCCAGACCGGTAAGCAATATTCCAACACAGGCAGCAAAAACGCATACAAACATCTGCGGGCAACCAGACTGTCACCAAACACAGAATTCACATTACACGGAAGCCCAATCTTAGTGGAAGCACGTGACACTAACCTCCTAATATGCAGCTCAAAAGTAAGCTTCTCACCAAAGACAACACCAAGAATCTCCAAGGAGCTGGACTTCTGAAGCAAAGTGTCATCAATCTCTAGTTGGAGATGCTGCGGTACATGTGTCAGAGACCGACTGATAATCATCGACTTGGGGTCTTAGTGGCATTCAACTTCATACTCCAGGCCGAGCACCATGCACTAATGCGTGACAAAACCCTACTCAGAGACTGATCGACAGCATCACGCAGGCGAGGAGCAGGTATCACCTTCATCAAAGTGGAATCGTCGTCAAACCACCGCGACGGAGGCGCTCAAGACGCCGTCAACACACACACACTCTGCGTCCGCTCGGAAACAAAATCGCGAATAATTGACAGAACCCTACCACCCACAACAAAGAACTCCAGCTTATATAATAGACCCCTGTGGTAAACCATGTCAAACACCGCGCTGAAGTCCAACTGGACAAGGCGTGCCTCCGACCTACAATCCAGTGCAGATTGTAAATGGTGTGACACCGAAAACAAAGCGTCACAACAACCCAAGCCAGATCTGTACGCAAACTGACCAGCAGGCAGCAACCCCGTAACCTCAGTATAACGACCAAGCTTACCAGCGATCAACTTCTCGAACACCTTCGACAAAATTTGCGTCAGTGTGATGGGTCGATAGTTGGTAACATAGGGAGACACCGGACCCTTGGGAATAGGAGTAGGCCTAATATTCCCAGTAAGCCAAACGAGGAAAATTTCCTAACCACATCAGGCGCCGGAAAATCACTGCAAGCTTGGGGCAAGAACGTCAGCCAGCTGCTCATAAAACAAAGAAAACATACCCACCGGATCCACGCCTCCATACGGATCAAGGCCCTCAAACAGCACCTTGATTGTACCAGATCTGAACGCCAAGGAGGTCAAGTAAGGTTCAGGGTGGCCTCCATGAGGCAATACGATAACCTCTCTGCTCTGCTTCCCGTCGAAGTGAGCCCACAAAAGCTCCGCTCTTGCCAAGGGATCATTAACGATGCCCCCACATGAACTAACAAGGGGCGGCAACGAAGGTTCAGCACCTAACACTGAACCATTTAGCTCACTACACCAACGATGTGGATGAATACTTAGCAGAGAGGAGGGAACAGTTCGCGTGCGGTAATACCTACTGACTCTTTTCAAAAGGTCTAAGTAAAAGCGGGTTTAAACCAGCTCCAAAGTTGATCACTCTACTATGATATGTAGGAGGTCTATCGCACTCTCCACCAAGGACGTAAGGCCCGCAACGTACTCTACCTTGGAGCTCATGGGTTACTTCTTTTTGAGTAGAAGTAACTTCCATTAGCACATGGAAATATGGCCCGAAGTCGATGAAAACCCAACGGGAGCCCGAGCCCCATTTGCAACTCTCCGCCCTTCCCTGACCCTAATGCGGGTCCTCCAGATCAGGAGAGCGAGCTTCCCTCCACCTGGCGGTCTGTCCAGCAAGGGACTCTCTGAGAACGTAAGGCGCTTTGTGGGCAGAAAACCTAACAGACAACTTGGTAGTCGAGGACCAAGGAAAACGGAACTGAGACTCGAACGCCAACCTCGTTGTTGACCCCGGGTGTGGACGAACCTCGAAACAAGACATCCCAATTTCTCTGAGGAACTTAAAGTATTCAAGGAATCAAGACTCCACTTAATAGCGCCTGAAGTAACCAGCGAAGATCAAAGTTCACTAATATTCATTGATTATCAAGCACCAGAGAGTACAATAACTTTTTAAGGGATCCCGGCGTTGAGCAAGCAGTAACTCTCCAGGAGATCCGGGCGCTGAGCAAGCTAAAAACTCCCTGAGTACTGGAAATCTGGAACATAATCAATTACGTTATCGTGCCGAATACACTTTGAGTTCCACCCAGACCACAGATACCTTAATCTTACTTAACTGTCTTCTTGCAACTGAAGACGAATTAAGTACATTAAAATTTAAACCGCATTACACGGGAGAAATCTAGCTCCAACTAAAGGCAGAATCTGGAAAAGAAGAAACTATCGTTGCAGGAACAAAGTGTTATTACGTGATGCGATCACTGTAATCCAAAACTTTCACTAAAGCACCACTGTGCTTTCAGATTTAATTCACCACTGCACATAATCAGAAAAACTAGGTCAAGGTCCTGCACAATAACTGACCAGCTCCTCTAATTACAGTTTCCTACAGAAACTGTAGGAAACTTCTGGAGCAAACGTAAGAAGGCCACACCAAGGCCTACAGCCTAACAGTTTCACAAGCGTGCTCTAAGATATATGAGGGAAACTCAAGTATCACTAGGCTGAGTCTCCATAGAGACTAAACCCAGAAGAAGCAAAAATTCGAAGATCTAGGCTCAGGGCCTAGGACACTCAAGATGATAGGCCTCTATTCCCGCCACCAAGTCTCTAACGCACTTCACTAATAAACCTTTGAGTCCGCCAACGGACCACAAAGTAAACGATCCAAAGAGGAACTAAAGAAAACAGTAAACTCAAGAGACTAAGTCAACTCAGGTCTTTAGCAGATACTGCCAAGATCAAAGGCAGGAGAAAAGCTGGAGCTGTTGTCACCACCATCGCTAGTAAATTACAGTATAGTGAGACTAGGGAGACCAGGACTTATATAGAAGACCTATGACGTCATTTAGAAAAAATTCTCCAAGTTTTGTCTTATACAACCTATACGGGTCCAGAACATCGAATTTTGACTAAGTACTGCTCTTATCCTGATACTGTACTGGACTTTGGAATTTTACTAAGTCCGGTTACTTATACTTATAGAAGCACAAGACATAGAATTGGTCAAGTCCTGAGCTTATACCTATACAGGAGCAGGACTGGATATTTTGACTAAGTGAAAAAAAATAATAAAGAAATACTCTCTAGAGTACTTTGGTAACGTTCAGTGTGGTGACTCGGAACACCCTCCTGGATAGGAGAATGCCAGCAACCGTGCCGATGCCTTGAGTCGTGGTGCTGTCCGACAGAGGTACTATGCCGGAGCGAGCCACTGCAAAATAATTATTAAAGCATTGTAAAGTACTTCAATGACCCGCTTTTGATATACTTGCTGTAAGATTTACAAGCGGTTTACTGGAACATTGTTTCAAGTGTTGACTGGTCTTACTAAGAACCTCCTATGAGTCAAACTGCGACCATGTTGAAAAACTTTTCTCATCATTCCTCCTCACAGATTTTTCATCAACGTCAGGTCTCAGGATGAACGTCATTTGCCAAAGAAAAACTCGTTTATCCGGCGAACCGTATAAGAAAATCCAGTTCCCTTCAAAGAACCCAAAACCTTCAGTAATCAAGGATTCACTTTCCAGTATGGACAAGTCCTCGTTATCTGAACAAACTAAAATAGAAGTAGTAGTAGAAGTTTTACTAGCGCTTCAGTGGTACACTGCCTATATCGCGCCGAACTATTCCTGTGTTTAACCACAAGCTCGTGCGCCGACTAGGGCGCGTTTTAAATTGTCAATGATTTTTGCTCGGCTTCTCTGCCGGTAGGTCTCAGAGTGGTCAGTGCGCTACTGACAGGAAAATGGCGCAAGTTGAGCACCTCCAACCCCCGGGGGCGGCTGAATGCTGCCGCTCAGTTACGCCGCACAGGGGAAAGAAACTAAATACAAGAAAGTAAAAGTCTAGCGGGAATAGGTCGGCCACTTTGATTGGCAACCCACCTCCCGAAACAGAATGGGAAGTATCGAGAAACTAAAATAGAACTTTTCACATTATGTTGTCACTAACAAGTTCTAAGTGAGTGGGGAACGAAATCCCCGCCAGAACGTCTGCCAACCAATAAGCATCGTGGCTCAATATGGTCGTGAGAGTCTTTTGGTACCTTAAAATAACAGCCTTTGTTCCATCAGCATAATCATGAAAAAGAAATAGACTGGCTAAGTACCTTCATGATTGATGCAGTTAGCAACCTGCGATTTGGGCTGAATATGATTATTCAGCACGGCGCTGATCACAAGTACGTTTCAAAATATATTCAATCTTGGTCCAACAGCAAAGTATTAGAGCGACCTTTGCATTCACCATTCACCCAATTTAAACCCAACTACATAAGAGTAAATAATAGACACGATTAGAAAAGCCAAGCTAACAATGTCTTCCTGAAAATATACACAAGCTGGCGGCCTACCACTATGAAGAATGGAAGGACATATCCGTGAAATAGCTACCTACTGTCGTAAGATGACAGACTCTCATTACTCAATGAAGGCCTCGTTTATACGTGTAGTGAGTTGTTTAAGCCTACGCTTCCGCACGAAGATGATCTGTCTCAGAGGAAACAGCAAGGGACGTAGTCCTACATAGGCTACGTTGATAGTAAAGTAGAACATTTGCATGAGGGTGTTCTCACGCAGAATCTTAGAGCATCGGAACAGCTAGTCTCAAAACACGAGGAAGAACAGAACCAAGAATTAGCAGAGGGTTCATGAGAAAGTGTATACTGAAGAATACGTGCCATTGGTGGGCGAGATGAAATTCATTGGGCACAACATGTAGCTACAAGATATAAGTTAAATGAAGAAATGTATTTTAATATTTTGATTAGGTGAAAATGTATAAAATTATTTAAATAGCTACATTATTTAATTAGGTACACATTTTCAAATGTATTTGCAGATACATCTTCAAATAATCAAATTTCTGTCAATGTCCGGTTTACCTATAGTGGAGATTTTTATGCTTTTTGTTCGCTTATTCAGAAAATATGAGGCATTTTATAACTTTTTAAATGAATGACGTCAGGGGCGCCGGAACGGAGGGGGGGGGGCGACCGCCCCTCTTGCCCTTACAGTGGGGGGGCAGCATGGGGGGGCAGCATGGGCCATCTCAGTGGAGGGGCAATAAGGGGGCAGCATGTGCCCTTTCAGTGGAGTGAGGGGGGCAGTAGGGGGGGCAATATGTGCTTTTTTCTAGAGGAAAACACGGCATGCATTCAACACTCAAGAAAAAATGCCACATCGACGTACTTGGACTATCATCAAGAACTTACTTTTTTCTATACATACACTTACACCGAATATATTCCATTATTTTTCCTTCAATAGTTAAACTGAATAATTTTCGGTCGTCAAATTAATGCAGGCAAATCAAAAACTTCGTCTTTTTTCTATGAGTATAATCGCTAGTGAATTGCACCTATTAATGATTCTTTTTATGCGTTTCAACAAGTAACAATCTTGGAAATGCTAGACGAAAAGTTAGTTAGTACTGGTCGCACAAGGGGATTCCCTCAGTTGATCAGTGAGCTCAGGAAAGGCGATGCAGCGATCATGTAATGATGTGGCATTCTCCACCGTCTACCAACCAGCGATACATCATTTCTTTGAATGCCGCTCGCATGGTGCTGATCTAAGTAAATCATTAATCAAGTTCGGTTGTAAAACACGGCACCACTTTAAAATCAAGGTGAGAGCAAAGACGATTGATCTAAAATACATTATTAAAATTTGGATCTAAATTTGAACGTTTCGACCCTATAGGTCATCATCAGCATTCTGAAACAACAAATAAAACAGATGATACACTGCTTGTACAAACTAGTTCTAGTTCTAATCAGC
>LQNS02276784.1:187612-201856 GCA_001587735.2 Parhyale hawaiensis
CGGCTGTACCGCTCTATACTGTATATACCTAACCTGAATTCTGCCGACTGTACAGGAGCTGAGGTCCGGCTCCTACGCACGGCTCCGTCCATTTGCCTTTTAGACTTTACCCCAACAACACCTCCGCTCCCCTTACTGAGTTACAATAAAGAAATTTTTACATATTGATCGTAACCTAGAATTGTTTTTTTCTTCTGAGGATGGGATTTTTCATCTCGAAACGTTAAATTTTAATTCCGTCGACTGTTATTTAATATATTTAATACATTATAGCAATCTAACAAACAATAACAAAAATTGAACAGTGCAAAATAAGAGAACGATCGTCTCTAAGTACAATTTTACAAACAAATAACATGGAACAATGGTCCATTGTAGGTTTACAACAATTAGTATGGAGTACTAAAACCTTTATTTTCAATAACTTTAGCACAGCGACAATTACACGACATCACAAGTTTCTTACAAAATTTTGGAGTTTTTTTTCATTTCTCTTCAATTTTAGTTCACAGATTCTTTACTGTTGATGGTTGTCGTTCTCTTACATTGTCACCTATAATTTTCCATAAATGTTCAATTGGATTAAGGTCCGGGCTTTGGGTAGGCAACTTCATGACTTCGATATTCTCTTCCGCAAAATATTCCTTCACTTTCTTTGCAGTATGGCACGGGGCATTGTCCTGCATAAAAATTGCTAGCTGGTTTGGTGATGATCGTAGAGATGGGATAACATATTGCTGTACAAGATTGAGATACACATTAGTATTGACAGTTTATTTAATGGCCATCAACGGTCCAACTCCTTCAGATGAAAACGTGCCCCACACCATTACGCTACCTCCTCCATGCTTTGCAGTTGTTTTGACACATTTCGGGTTCAGCCTGTCACCTGTTGCACGCTTAACATACCGTCTGCCATCAGATCCAACCAAATTAAATTTACTTTCGTCGCTGTAATGCACTCTTTCCCAATCTTCACCACTCCAAACGATGTGCCTTTCCGCATATTCAAGTCTTGCTTTCTTATTTTTTTTACTGATAAGTGGTTTAGTGGCAGGACTGCGTGCCTTTAACCCACATGCATTGAGGCGACGATAAACTGTATAGCGAGAAACTTCAATGTTGTTATTGACCTGCAGCTTTCTGGAAATTCCCGCTGGAGTTTCGAAAGTTTCCTTCTGGGCATAGCGTTTCATAATCTTATCAACTCTTACGGTGGTTTTTCGAGGGCGGCCTGCAGATACCGGTGATTCCAGCTGTTTCTTTTCATCATAGAGCTTCAAAGCACGAGAAACAACGCTCTTGGATCGGTTTACCTCTTTTGATATGGCTGAAAGAGTCATTCCTGAGGACCTGAGCTCAACAATTTCTTCCCGCAGCTCAGGAGTAACTTTCACGTGAGGTGCCATGTTTCTAGAATAGTGTAATCATAAGAGTGGCAGTTCTAGAAGTCATGTACACGAAATTGAATGTTTGCCAGATGACCGAGGTATATGTGAGAATGTTTTAGAAAGATTGTTCTCTTATTTTGCACTGTTCAATTTTTGTTATTGCTTGTTAGATTGCTCTAATGTATTAAATATAGTTATGTTTGTCCTGATATTTTGTAGAAATATGTTAAATACATTCCACAGGGCCCCATCACAAGATTCGTTAACCTACTCTACATCGTTAAACTTTATTTTCAAATAATGAAAATCGTTCTCTCATTTTGCCCGCTACAGCAGCTCCTAGGCCCGACCTCAAACCCAAACGGGTAAACTAAAGTATAGAATCTCTCAGATTACCGACCGCTTAAAAACAGAACGAGGGCCGAGGCTCCAAGTTGGGCAGACTGGACCTAATCTTATTCAGCGCCCGCCAACTGTGTGGTTAAAAATCGGGAACTAAGGCCCTACGCTATAGCCTATCCTAGCTCTTAACCTGCGTACCACTTACACAGGGTTTCTCCATGGGGAGAACCTGGAATTCTTGGGAAAGCATTACCCTAGCCAACGTACTAACAAGCTAATAGGCTGCGAAATTAAACAGCCCCAATTTAGGCTCTCCCATCACCTGGACGGGCATCCCAGGCCCCGCTTCTTTTCCGAAAATAAAATAATGGGGTGTAGACGTCCAGCATATCCCCAGTAACCCCGGATCTCTCCCTAACACAAGGCGTGCTACCCTCCTCCTCGGGATCCAGTATCGAGGGCATAGGGCTATACCCTCCCCGACAAAGACCTACGCGGTGCCGCTTGGTACAGCATACCATGCGGCCAGGGAGGAAATCCAATGGTCACAGCTGTTGGAAACCTCCGGTAACAGCAGAAAAACCTAAACAGATGCCCCTGAAACGAAACGTATCAATGGTATCACACCATAAACTTCCACATACCATCATAGTCTTCCGAATGCGCTCCCCTCGGTTAAGCTCCACCGCTCAACTCCTGCGCTAGCTAGCCGTTTAACCGAAGGGGTAAACACCCCGAAAACAGGCTATTCTCCACTTTAGGGATGTACGCACACCCCTATCGAAAGGAAAAGGCCTCTTAAGGCCTCGCCGCCACTCTCTCTGCCCAAGGAGAAAAACTCCCGAAGACCTACTGCAACCTGATTGGGTAATCTACTGCTAAAACGCTACCACCAGCTCTTGAGAGGCCGGAATAGAAGTACTCCAGCAGTATTCCAAACACGGGCTTGCACCCCGCGACGAAAGGGGCCACCCGTCTGCCAGGGAGGAAATTCACTTATGCCGACAACCTTCGCCTGATCAACCGATTCAACTCCGCTATTAGGTATATATGATGTGCGCGTTTGGTGGATTTGCGCGATCGATTGATCGGGCTGCGCGTTTGGTGGATGTTGTTGGTATTAGGCCGTAATTTCGGGTAAGTTGGACTATATTCGGGTTTAATGTCGGGTAGGTGGGGAAGCAAGGACTGTTTTTTTTCTTTTCCATTTTAAAATTTGAATGATCCACCAAACGCGTAGCGCGATCGATTGCGCAAATCCACCAAACGTGCACAACATATACAGTGTGTTACCATTGATTATGCAAATACAATTTTTTTACATTATTTTTCAAGATAAGTGTAACTTTGAAATATCGATAGTAACTAAATGTATGGCTCTGTTGCAAATATAAACAGCACTTGTAAAATAAATATTTATTGATTTGCAAAGTTTATCACACAATTTGCTTATTTACGAGTTTCTTACTGTTACCTCAGATTATGCAACAAGTTAATAAAAACGTCATAAAGCGGAAATAAATACAAGCGAAATGGAATATTTTTATTAAACGTCTAAAATCAAGAAAGTATAATTAAAACAATTCAATAAACACTGAAATAAGTGTACAGTAGTGGTAAACATAAGTTAATTTTGAACATGGCAACCTCTATTTTTAATGATCTTTATACGGCAAATATCAAAAATCTTTGTCAGGTTTCATGTTTCAGGTGGTGGAATAGAATCTGCGGCTGCTTTTACTGCATTCCACACGCTTACTTTGCTCAAAAACTGCCGACCACATTCATAGACTTTCCTTTTGATCCTTGCCCAGAGGTTCTCGATGGGATTTAAATCGGGGCTATTCGCTGGCCAGGTCATAATCATTTTTCATTTAAATCCTCCATCCGCAAGCCAGTTAGCAGTGTACCGGGCTCGGTGTAAGAAAGCTATCGTGCTGAAATACCGATTTGAATCGGCGTGCGATAGTCTGCTCATCAAGCCATGAAATCAAGTTGGCTTGAAGAAACTGGCAGTACATTTCTGCATTCAGTTTAACTCCTTCTGCCACCTAACATGGACGAATAAGGGTGTCACCTACTATCCTGGCGCAAGACATTACACCTCCACCACCTTGTCGACTTTGTCAAGGAGGACCCATCCAGACGCCTTTCCATCTGGAATATCACGAGTGGCTCTGCATTCGTCAGTAAATATGACATTGGAGAAATCAGTTTTTATGTTCTCTTCAGCCCATTTGACTCTATTTTCTTTATGAGTTTTTGTTAGAAATTGTTATTTAATTGCCTTTTTTCACTTTCCCTAGCTTCTGCAGAACCTTATATGTATCTTGTCTTTCTGCTAAGTATTGGGGCTCCAGCGTCTTCAAATATCGCCTTACTTGTAGAAAGTTTGTTTTCTAGCCATAGAAACCTTCAAATGTCGCATATCCCGAGCAGTCAATTTCCCCGTAGCGGCTCTATCCCGAGTTTTCCGGTTGACGTTACCTTCAATTGCATAAGCCTTAATTGTTCGGTGATCACGCTGTAATTCCTTGGAAACTTATGAGTGTTGTCTTACCAGAAGCCAATAATGAGGTCACTTTGATCTTTTCTTCACTGGTTAGACCGCTTTTCTTGCCCAGGTTGACTAGAGAGTGATGTTGCATAATCTGGCGTAACAGAATCCCATGCGATAAGGAAATATTGCCAAAAAGTGAGAAATGGTTCCGTTTGATTTTTCTCTCATTGTTTTTATAGTTACAACATGCCTGTGCTCTAACTTACTACATGTTAACATTTCAAATGTTTGAGCTTATTTTGGGAAAGTAGTAAAAAAATTGTATTTGCATAATCAAAGGTAACATACTGTATACGGGATAGAATTACCCAAGAAATCCTAGATCCGTTAGAACCCTGTAACTTAGGTTGCACTCCAGCTGTCTTCGAGTGTACTTGAAGTTCAAGGCTACAGGACAGTACAGCCTCGTATCCGAAACCAGAAGCAATTTTCGGAACCCGCGGGTCATAGAAATTACCCGGCGTACCTATTCACTTATCGTTAGAGGTTTACCTTTACCTGTAATAGGACGCAGATAGCCTGGATCAGTACCCAAATGTTGTCCATGCTAGTGAAGGGTCAGCTTAAGGAGGTAATTTCCCTAAAGTTTCATAGTGAGTCTGAGAAACCAACTGGACTCTAATGACACTCCAATGAAGTGGTTCTCGTCCTGACCAGAGGAAAACCTCTACCAGGCCAATGCCGCAAAGGCTTTGCAAGTCGACTTCGCCTAATGTACAGATTATCTGTAACTTAGGGTACGCCGTAAGTTCAGTTCGAAAAATTCAAGCTCCAGCCACTTCAAACCCCAGCTCAGAGAAAATAGGATGGTGTGCAAGGAGAATAAAGGACCGCTCTGGAGCAAGATGCAGTACCAAGAAAAAATCTAACCGTCTAACCTACGACCAAGATTCATAGTATGAAAAAATTCCGATCCCCTACCTAACAAATCCTGGGTCATGAATACAAACTATGCAGTTTAAGCTCAGTGTTAAAAACCAAGTATAAGGAGATCATCGCTCCCTATATACCCAAAGGGATGAGACTTTGGTCTACGATACCGACTATACCGCCTAAAGACTCCTTTGGAAGACTCAATACCACTAACTGCATAGTAGTACACAGTACTGAAAGCCTCCCCCTATTTAGGAGTTACGCCAGCACAATAGGCAACTCGTGTTTGAAATGACTGATACCGGATAAGCTTCTTAAGAGTCTCAGTAGAGCACACCTGATGCTGCAGGTCTAATCTACTGTAGGTAGACCGTTCTGAATAATGAGAACTGAACAATATTTGACCTACTTTTAACATCGCACACTGAAACTATCTCTGCAGGTTCTTAGATCGTACGAGACAATCACTTAAGAGAACGGGGGAACCCGAGCCAAGTTCAGGAACTTCTGTCAACGGACTAAGAATTACAAGGCTTTTTTACCTGTTGAACCTTGTAAAAGCTCCTGTTTTGCAGAAACCGGCATTTACCTCTGCAGGTCGTTCTTAGCCAGGATCCCGCTGGCTTGTAGGACCACACGTTAGGCGCCAACACACCCTACATGCCCGCCTCCGTAACCCTGAGAGAATTGGACGCTATGTATGTAGCGCGAGAACTCCCGGGGCCTTGGCGTGTGCAAAACACGCACTCCGTCACGTAAGGTCGACGTCCAAGCCGTTCTTGGCTGCTGCTCTCCGAACACTGGATCTTCTATCATCCGAAGACCATTCGTTCGGCGGTTATAAAAGCATCTGCTTCTAGGCCTCGATTCAGATAATATCAGATCGTAATCGCTAGGACTGGCGCTGGGACAAAGGCCACAATCCCCGCATAAGGCCTTCTATGTGCCAGCAGTGCTCGCCTGCTGCATTCAAAGCACTTGGGCGGTTACAAACGCCTCTGCTCCAAGCAATCAACCGGAATAATACCGGGTCGTAACCGCTAGGAAATTGGCGTTCGGCAACACACCACACTCCGCGCGCAAGGCCTAAGAGCAAGCAGTGTTAAGACTACTGCACTCCAAACACTCGATTTCTATCATAAGACCCCTGGCTGTGACGCTTATAAACCCATCTGCTCCAAGAAATAGACCCGGCTAATACCGGGTCGTAACTTCTATGGAATTTGGCTTAAAGCCAACTTGGTCCGCGGACCCATACTCATTTATTGGAGACTTCATGCAAGTGGTTGAAGGTTTACGCCAATTTCCTAGGCATCATTTATGCGCCATGGCCTTGTGGCCTTGCAGATCCTGCATCTCGAAGGTCTGGTTGAAATGACTAAAGGTCGACGAAGATCCAGCGCAACAATAGCTGGGCAGATCTCGCCTTCTCCCCTCACCTTAGGGCGCTGGGACACCAAAAGCAGTTTAGATAGAAGAAGCTGGCAAGCAGGCAGGCTGGCGGTTTTTGAGAAGTACGCACACCAAACAGCAGCAGTTGACCAGGAAGCGATAGTCCAGAGCAGTCAGCCGTTCGCGGTGCAATAGATTCCTGCCAAAACTGCTTTGTGCCTTGCCAAACGTGCGATCAGAGTGCACCCAGACGTTGATTGTAGAGGTTGCGTGCCAGACGTGCAACTGCTGCAGAGTTATCAAATGAAATTTTGACTTTCCTGCTAAATTCCTGCAGAAAAAATGCTAACGGCATCTATTTACAAGGAAAGAGGGAAAGGTTTCTGACTCACCGATTTCTTACTGAACTAAAGTTCCAATGAAATTTCATCATAATTGAGTGATCAAGCTGTGCATTCTCTTCTGGAGTCATCATGGGTTTATTCTGGCGGGCCCTTTGCCTGCCACAATAAATTTGGGCCTTACAAACCCAAGGGTCCCGAGTGCCTTCTGCGCAGGAGATATTGCAGCTAGCCGCAGTTCTTGCTGAGAAATTGATTTGAGAGGAGATGAACAGGCTGGTGCCATAGCACCAGTCTGCTCCTCTTTCTTTTCCGTGAGGTAGTACCACCTGATGCTCTTTTCCTTTCCTTTCTCTTCTTCCCCTTTTCGGCCAAAGCCGCCACGGTAGCGCCATGCTTCCGTTCTTAGCTCTAACACCTTGTATCACTCGCAAGTTCGATGCCCAGCCAGGCATGCAAGCTTTTTGCAGATCTTTGTGTGCTGACTCGACAGTTGTGTGTGCATGCACGGCACCATGGCGGAACTGCCTCCTCAGAGATAAGGGGGAGTCTCGGGTCTGTTGTTCCTTCCGTCAAATTGGCGCCATAGTTCTTGGTTACCCGACGTCGACTGCAACTACACTTACTTATCTGGGGCCAGTGGGCCTATACCCAGAGAGCAAACCAGTGCATGTGGGTTTCGCAGGTGAGGGTGTGGTCTAAGTTGACTTTACCTTTACAAAACCCGTACTAACTGGTGATGGCAGGGTCTGGGGCGCGTGGATAGCTGGCCGCTTTCGTAACTAGCTTGACTGTTTCGTAAGTTTTTTGATGACTTCCTTTGTTTATGGTGTATATTTATTGTTCTTTGCGTGCCTGATAGTTAGATGTCCGGACGTGGAGGAGAAGCACGGTCTTCGTGGTTCTGGGTCTCGCTCCTACCGCATCTTATGTACTAATGAATGTGGGTCTATAAGGTAAAGTGGCTGAGCTCGCAGTAGCCTCTTCTAATTATGACCTGGTGCTATGTTCGGAGACGCTCGTCTCAAGCCATTGCCATGTTTCTGAACTGATGATTACAAACTTTGAAAGCCAGTGCGGCGGTTGCGAGACTCATGCCCTGGATTTAGGGGTTTGGCTGCTTAAATTCAAAAAGGTGTTGTTATGTCTAGGCAGAGTGAATATAAGTGTTCGTATAGTGTGAGCTGATGGTGCTTCGAGTCTGTGGCTCATTCAGGAACTTTTTTTTGTTTTTAGTGTATTGCAGCCCGTCTGCTGATGATAGGGTATTGGATTGTCTCTTGGATGCAACGGCTAGAATTCAGTCGTCGGATAGTGGATAGTCGTTCTGCTTCTGTCTTTATGGGTGATTTTAATTGTCTCCATTTGGAATGGTTAGGCTCTGGGATGACCAATTGCTATGGCCATGCAGCCTCTGATTTCGCGACTGCTTCTGGTTATGAGCAGTCAAAGGCAAAGGCAAAAGTCAAGTTTGACTGAACCCTCTCCTGGGAAACCCACATGCATTGGCACCTGCTGCAGATATAGGCCAACTGGCCCCAGAGGAGTTAGTAGAGCCGCAGCCAACCACGGGTCGCTAAGAACTATGGCGCCGAAAAGGAAGGTTCAATGACCCGAGCCCCACCCCCACTCTCCCATTTCTGGTCAGGTAGGTGCCCCCACCCAGCTTCTGCATGACAGACAATTGCCGACTCAGCGCGCCGGACAAAACAAAGGTCCCGTGACAGGCTTGTCGCTTGAACTCTGCACCTCGAGTACATGAGTCAGGCACGCATGGCATGCGGCTGTTGTGGTCGGTTGAGGATCCCACCTATGTGATGGGAGGTGTTCTTCACTTCCTGATGACTGATGTTCTTGATTTGCTTGGAGAATCAGTGTCGTCTCCCATTGGTCCCCAGAGTCACCGTAAGGCGTAGAATATTTTTGAAGTCCAGAGTGAATCGGGAGGCCGTCTCTAGTGCCATCCTTGCGCTACCTTGGGGTGTTGTGAGGGAGTCTACCGAGGATCGGCTTTTCTCTGACATTATGCGCGCCAAAGTCGCTTCCGCTTCATAACGGTCAGGACAGGCGATGAGCCCTGGTTTGATGATGCCTGTAGGATGACGCACCAGTTGAAGCGGGAGGCATATGCCCGTTGGCGTACTAGCCGGTCTGCTGTTGACTTTCTGCGTTTCAGGGAACAGCAGTGTCGGGCTGGTGCTACTTATGAAGATGAGAGGGAGGATAATTTGATGTCCAGGGAGTTTTTAGCTTCGTCTGTCAGCGCAAATAAGTGGTGGTCAATCTTGAAAAGCGCTGCGCTAGAGGTGAGCTCTTCTGTCCTCCCTTTAATTGGTGCTGGTGGTAATCTTGTTGAGGACTCCTCTGCCAAGGCGAATCTTTCGTTGCGCTACTTTGATGGGAAACAGAGTTGGGACCGGGTGCGCAATATTTAAACGTGTGATCCTGAGCCGAGGTCCTCCGGTTTTACTTTCAGAACTTCTGAAATGCACCGCTTTCTTCTGGACCTGCATGGGGCACAGATCCATCGGGTATGTTGCCTCTCTTTCTTCAGAGGGTGGGTGGTGTGCTGGCAGCACCGCTTGCTTCCGTGATCCGTCGGATGTTACGGCTGGGCTCTTTTCCGAAGTGCTGGCGTGTCGCTCATGTGACGCCTGTTCCGAAGGGCTCGGTTTCATCCCGAACCTGTGACTATAGACCCATCTCGATCACACCTGTTTTGTCGAAAGTTTATGAGAGGTTGATTGCGTCAAGGTTGGGTTGTTCAATCGAGAAGCAGGGTGTCCTTCCCCAAACACAGGATGGTTTTCGTAAGGGCTTGGGAACTTGTGACGCTCTGCTTCACATTTTCCATGTGTTGCAGCTGGCTCTTGATGGAGGTCATGAGGCAAGGTTGACGCAGCTTGACTTCAGTGCTGCTTATTGATGGTTCAGTTTTCACGGTAATTAGTCAGTTTTTATCTGACAGACGTCAATGTGTAGTTGTTGATGGAAAGAGAAATGAGTTTTTGGACGTGATTTCTGGCATCCCACAGGGTAGTGTTCTGGGACCTTTATTATTCATTGTATATGTATACAGCGGACCTGTTTGATCTTGTTAATAATTTACTAGATGTTGAACTAAAGCTAATATCATAAAACATATATACGATTGTCAAGAAGTTTCATAAAAAAATCCTAACGTTTCGGGAACCTAATTTCCCATCTTCAGAAGTTTAAAACAGACAAAGGATGAACAACAATAAGAATATTTAATTTGGCAAGACCTAAAGTTGAGTGTTTGCATGAGGGGACCTAAAAAGCAATTGACTGCAGTGCGCAACGAGGGTCCCTATATATGCGTCGGTCGGTATGGGAAGCGGAGAAGTCCAGTCGGAGGCAAAACCGTCAGTCATGGATCGTGACGAGCGGTACAGCTGAAGTCATTATGTTAAGGCTAGGTTTCGTTTTATGGATATATAGTGATTCTAGAGTTGTGAGTTCTATTGGATTGGAATAAGCTATGATAGAGAAGTCTTTCCTGCTAATTGGATGGTTGTTTTGCTCTACATGAAGACGGGGAGCTGAATGAGCTGGTTTTGCTAGTGGTAAACCTGTTCTGCTCGACATACTTTAATGTTGGTCAACGCCCGGCTTTGAAATGCTGTCCAGTGCTGCCGTAGTATAGAGCTGAGCAGCTCGTGCAAGAAAAGACGTGAACAACCCAGGACCGCAAGTTTGTTGGAGGTTTATCTTTGACTTTAAAATATGTAGGATCCTATTGTAAATGTATTTTTGTAACAGAACCTAAAGTTCATGTGCGGTTAGGCCTCGGAGAGGAAAGCTTTCAGTTAATTTACTTTATCGATGGTGGTTTTGCTATAGTATGAGAGGGAATGGAAAAAAGTCTAGTTTATGAATAGTAGGTTTAGCTATGCCGGGATTGAATAGTTTGTCAAGGAATAGCTTGCAGTAGTGATCTAAAAGGTGGTGTGGGTAGCCGTTGTTCTTAAAAAAAGTTCGGAGAAAATCTATTTCATTGGAGAATGCTAGATACGAGGAGGATAAATGGTATGCCCTATATAGTAAAGTTTTTATTGCATTTATTTTAAATTGATGGTAACAATGACTAAAAAAGTTAGTTCCAAGGCCAGAGAATGTCGGCTTCCTATAGACTTCCGTGGTTAGGTTTGAATCCTGCTTTTTGACTAGGGTATCTAAAAATGCAATAGAATTGTTGGATTCCTTTTCGGCGGTGAACTTTATGTTAGGATGCTTACTATTTAAATACATATTGTAGAAATAAATCAGAATCAGCAGGGTCTTTAAAAATAAGGAATGTGTCATCTATGTACCTTTTATAATGGATGGGTTTGAAACTATTCAGGCAGTCGTTGAGCCATATTGATTCATGATGGTATAAAAATATATTGGCTAGACTGGGGCCGAGCGGAGAGCCCACGGACACACCGTCGATTCATTTCTATAACCTATTATTAAAAATTAAAAAAAAATTTTTGATGGCCAGATTAAGGAAATTTCTGAATGTAGGTTGGGCCATGTTATGGAACAAGTCAGAGTTATCAAAAATAGTATTGCATATATTATCTATGATTTCATCAATGGGTATATTTGTAAACAGGGAAGTCATGACAAAGCTAGATAAGTACTAGACGACCCGAGACCCGTTGGGTCGTCATCACGATCGTCTTGGCTGTCTTTCGTGCCCATTTTGCTTATTTCTCACTTGTTACTCATACTGATCTTTCTTCCATCTGTTCTTCTCCTTCTTCTTTCCCAACTTGCTGTTTCCATGCGCGTTGATCCTGTGTGGGAACACCCTCGTGCATAGGTTCCACGCGTCTATTATCACACTACGTGTCCCTTCATTCTTCCTCTGTGACATCGCCTTTGTTGTGGAAATGGAGACTTAAACTTCTGAATATAATAATAATAGTCACAATCGTCTGTGCTTACTCATTTAGCTGGTTGTAAACCACACGCTATTCGGCAGTCCTCTCCTGCCCGTCAAGGAGCTGCCCATATATGGCTCACTGTCAACAGATTCTACGCTTGTCTAACGAATACTCAACACGCAGTCTGAAAGCAAATTCAATTTATATGTTACATATTCCAGTTGTATTTTCCCGAGCAACTTTGAAATTATCTTGCCCGTTCTTGCAACCGAGTGGCTGTTTCCACGTCCGTATCACAGATACAATCGAATTAAAGAGCTAATCCATGCCCCAGGATAGGCCAGAAGCCCCAGGCCCTCAGAGTACCATCGAATTTTTTTCCCTATCTAAAAGTGAAGAAACTATGTCAAACAAGATCACAAGTAAACAAGCAAGCAAGACCGGTTCACAGACTTTTAGTATAATATAAATGCATTGGGCGGCAATTGAAGGTTTATGATTCCATCTTTAAATTCATAAGAGTTACGCAATGTATATTGGTTAGTTGTCAGAGGTTCAAGCAACGGTGCGAAGAATTTAGCAATTGGGTAGGATGGGGTATTGTATGCAGTTAAAATTGGTCGCAAGGGGATATTGGTATGATTCCAGGTGACGCGCCAGAGTTATAGAGAGAGAGAACAGTAAGTTGATTTACTAATGATGTCATGATCTAGCAACTTTTTCAAGAACCTATAGATTTTATCAATGAATCTGAGAGTGAGTTTGAAAGGGTCGGTATGTTTATCGTAAAGACTGAACTTTGTTGTGTCAGATAAAGTAGTATTCATTTTTTGATTGTAATCATTCCTATTGATGATGACAACTCTCCTACCTTTGTCCGGCCGACCAACTACGACTGAATTTTCCTTGCTAAAATTTGACAATAAAAACAAATTGGTTTTTGAAAATATAGGAGAACGGATTGCTGTGCGAAGTGTACAAGTTATTGCAGGTTTCTTTTATTTTGTCTTATACTTTGGCAAAAGAAAACATAGGACTAAGTGGTTGGGATTTCAGTCTGCTAGCTAAATTCTCGAAACTAATGAAATGCCTATAATAATTAGGTTTGAATACAGGCAAGCAGAACTCTAGACAAAATGACAACGAAAATTTCAACCGTGGCTGGAAGGTGACATTGGAATAATTGAAAATGACATTATCCGGATAACGTCACTCTTTACGATAAACATACCGACCCTTTCAAACTTACTTACTCTCAAATTCATTGATAAAATCCATGGGTTCTTGGCGCGTCACCTGGAATCATATATGGTCTCCCTAAAATACATAAAACCAATATCCCCTTGCGACCAATTTCAACTGCATACAATACCCCATCCTACCCAATTGCTAAATTCCTCGCTCCGTTGCTTGAACCTCTGACAACTAACCAATATACATTGCGTAACTCTTATGAATTTAAAGATGGAATCATAAACCTTCAATGGCCGCTCAATGCATCTATATTATACTAAAAGTCTGTGAACCGGTCTTGCTTGCTTGTTTACTTGTGATCTTGTTTGACACAGTTTCCTCACTTTTAGATAGGGAAAAAATTTGATGGTACTCTGAGGGCCTGGGGTCTCTGGCCTATCCTGGGGCATGGATTAGCTCTTTAATTCGATTGTATCTGTGATACGGACGTGGAAACAGCCACTCGGTTGCAAGAACGGGCAAGATAATTTCAAAGTTGCTCGGGAAAATACAATTGGAATACGTACCATATAAATCGAATTTGCTTTCAGAGTGCGTGTTGAATATTCGTTAGACAAGCGTAGAATCTGTTGACAGTGAGCCGTATATGGGCAGCTCCTTGACGGGAAGGAGAGCACGACCGAATAGCGTGTGGTTTACGACCAGCTAAATGAGTAAGCACAGACGATCGTGACTATTATTACTATATTCAGAAGTTTAAGTCTCCGTTTCCACAACAAAGGCGATGTCACAGAGGAAGAATGAAGGGACACGTAGTGTGATAATAGACACATGGAACCCATGAACGAGGGTGTTCCCACACAGGACCAAGGCGCATGGGAACAGCAAGTCGGGAAAGAAGAAGGAGAAGAACAGATGGAAGAAAGATCAGTATGAGTAACAGGTGAGAAGGAAGCAAAATGGGCACGAAAGACAGCCAAGACGATCGTTATGACGACCCAACGGGTCACGGGTCGTCTAGTACTTATCTAGCTTTGACATTACTTCCCTGTTTACAAATATACCCATTGATGAAACCATAGATAATATATGCAATACTATTTTAGATACCTCTGACTTGTTAAATAGGTATTAGGTATTATAAGAAGATTTAAGACTCCCTAAATAAGTACTAAGCTCTTCTAAGAGAGGAAAAGGAAGGGACATATAGTATGTCGACAGAAAAACGGGGAACCCATGCACGAAGGTGTTCCCAC
>LQNS02276788.1:29837-40042 GCA_001587735.2 Parhyale hawaiensis
GGGGCTACGTACTGGCTTGCTAAAAATGCGCTTAGAGAACTCCTGTGAAAAGTGTGGAGCTAAAGTGGCAATGGCAATACTGGTATTAACCAGACTTGATGCGAATTCTACAAGTTCGCCGTAATTCGCGCTCGCAACACAATAAGGTAAGGTAGCAAATCCTAGTTCTGGGCACGTCAGGATATGGTCTGTCAACTGGTTTATTCGATCAAATGCCTCTATCAACTGAGCGCTGAGACTCTCGTTTCTAACGAGCAGAAGTTTTGACAGATCAGTGGCAAGGTTATGCAAACTTTTTTCGCCCTTACTGATGTACACATCGTCTAACAACTGTATGGCCTCTTCGAATGAGAAATTAAGCTTGTCTGTAACGACTTTCGTGCATAAAGCGTTGAAATCCCCAGCGGAGCGATCGGCTGACCGCAGGAGTATTTGCTTTTTTTCCTCATCAGTGTTTACGTTTTGCAGCATGTTAATGTATGCCCGCAGGTTATCTACATGGACTCGAAAAGTCTTTGTTTCTTTAAACTGCAAATCTGACGCTCGCTTCCTGCCTCTAAATAATGGGATTTCGCTGCTTGCAAGCAATGCTGTTTGCGTCCTAGGAAGAGCTGCTGCGATTTGCTGAGCTAATACAGCGCTTTGATTTGCTGTTTGAGCCGTCATGTTTGAGGCAGACGCCGCACCTTGACTGGCAACGCTGACAGAAGCGCTTGGCGCAGTCGTGGTGGTGATGTTATTGGTGGTAGCAGGTGTGGCACTAGGTGTGGCACTTGGGACAGCACTTGGGCCTGGGTTGTTACTGTCTGCCATCTTGNCCTTAGTGAGCTGTATACGACGGAGCTCTAAGCTGCCCCGAGAAGCGGGTCAGCCCTTTTATAGCTGAAGGCTTGACAGACAGGGTGTGACAGGAAGTAGTCACCTGATCACGGAATGCTGGCGGACGGCGTAACACTACTACTACTACTACTACCACTACTACTACAACTACTACTCTCGTCAAGGCTTTCTTCTTTCTCCAGCCCCTGCAGAGCCGCCTCACGATAAGTCAGTTTCAGCGGATCAGGCTCAGTCCCAATAGCTTGCACTCGACACTGTACAACCTGGCTTACAGCCTGCACTCCTCTACTTCTAAGCTCACTCCCTACTTGGGACGCTACCTCTTTCTTACTTCCTCTCTTACCAGACCCTGCCTTCAACTTTTACACTTGCTCCTTCAATGAATCTATTTCTGCTTTCCTACATTGCATACAGTCAATGTATACAATGTACAGCTCATTTACCTCTTGCTCATCTTTTCCCTGCAGCCCCAGCTGATCATTGCCAAACCACTTTTCGCCTCTGCTAGATTGCACAGAAAATTGTTTATCTCCATCTCCCCTTACTATGCCACTACTGTAGTGCCTCGATCTGCACTCCAAAATAATAAAAATAAAGAATTTAATAAGCTAGAAATAACTTGAATCAAATTAGAATTATTTTAAACTCTTGAATAATGAGAGCATTTTCTCTTAACCAATTTTACAGAGTCATTTAGCTATTGGAACGTGAGTGAAACTGGTTGTGTGATCACTATGAGCAGCCAATGGATATGATATGGAACTGGCTCTATAAATACTACGAATAACGTATAGACATTATATGTTAAAGTTAATACTGGTACGCCAGTACTCGAGCTGTAAAATAAAGTTGTGCTGAAATGCCAGCACGAATGAGAATGAAACAAACTATTATATTAGAAACGCTGATGTTCGAAGCAACAAATAGTCACAAGCTAATACTACTAAATTGCCTGTTATAATGCATGTATCTGTAATAAACGACTGTTATAAAGAGGTTATCCTTTGTTAAATAACCTAACCTTCAAAGTAATCACTAAAACGATACAATACCTCCCATCCTGGATACCATCAGTGACTTCACTACCAGGATACAAAAAAAAGAGCGCTCTATTAATCTAGCCTCGCACGGATCCAATGGGGAATCAGATAAAATTAACACAGAATTCTGCATGAGTTCTATTCCGAATTAGATAATAAGTTACCTCTAAATTATTGCATTCATGAGATAGATATATGAATGAGAGAACTAGTTGTAAAAGCTTATATATTATAAATTGATAACGAATATAGTAAAAGAACTGGCAACAATGTAACTCGAACATTTGCCAACGCTGTACTTCAACTGCTATCTTCAAAACTAATATTAAAATCAAGAGTGGGGATGATAATACAATAAACACTACGAGAATAGAAAATAAAAAATGTATATAAATAATGTGTCACAGACATAATAAAAATATCGTAAACTCTCAACTTCCACTATTGCAAAATAAAAGGCGTTTTAAGTAAATTCCAAAAATGTGCAAGTATGTCTAGCTTTTGCAGTTTTAAAGAGGTTGATCCTAACGGTCTCCCAGTGCAGCTCGGTTTTCACCTCTTCCCCCGGTCGACCACTCCACCTCCTCACCCCCTCAGTCCCCCCTACACTCCGTTAATTTGCTTGTCTCAACACAGTTCCATTACCGCTTTAAAAGGATGCCAGTTATTACCAGAAATATAATCTTTTAGGCAAAATAGCAGCAATTTGGGTGACAATAATGTAAGATGGTGACGTGTATTCACAGTTGTAAGGAAAGAGTTAAGCGAAATGTTCGTAGATAATGGAATGTCGTAGGTAAAGTAGACGTCTTTGTGTGCACCCTCCTAACGATGGGTACACGGAGTAGAGGCGGGTGTTCAGTAGCGGCTGTCGCAAGGTAAACAAGGCGGTACGTCCGCTTTAGGCCGCTCAGGCCCCCGGTTGTGGGTGGCCTGATGAATTGTAAGAAATCTCCATCATTGTGCTGTGTTTCTAAGTATATTGAAGACCATCAACCGTGTGTTTACACTAAGATCTTTCATTTTTCGACGCGTAGGAGGTCATGAGCCGTCTTGTCTAATCAGGCTCATGACAGAACTGGTGAGCAGCTTCGTGGGATGGAAGCCGGCGTTTTCCCGCGTTCTCGAACCCATTGCCTCCGGTGCAGTGCTACAAATGTCCAGTCAATACCGTCTACAATAATTCATCGAGTGTTAGAGAGTGTTCCGGATGTGAAAAGTGTTGTGATACTAGTGCAACGTGCGTGCCGTCACCAGAGAAAATCACACGTGCGCCACTGGAACGCATCTCGGAAGTTCGTCGTCATCTGCTAAGCACAGGGCAAACTACATCGTCGTCATATAACAGAACAGTGAAACAGTCCGTCGTACGCCTACGATTCTCTCTTGTGTGTATTCATCATACAGTATTCCCAGTACGCAACGTACTTACAGTACTCTACCACAGTGACAAGACCGTCAGACACAANTAAATTCCAAAAATGTGCAAGTCTGTCTAGCTTTTACAGTTTTAGAGAGGTTGATCCTAACGGTCTCCCAGTGCAGTCCACGGTTCTCACCTCTTCCCCCTACCGACCACTCCACCTCCTCACCCCCCTCAGTCGCCCCTACACTCCATTAATTTGCTTGTCTCAAAACAGTTCCATTACCGCTTGAAAAGGATGCCAGTTATTACCAGAAATATAATCTTTTAGGCAAAATAGTAGAAGTTCGGGTGACAATAATGTAAGATGGTGACGTGTATTCACAGTTGTAAGGAAAGAGTTAATCGAAATGTTAGTAGATAATGGAATGTGGTAGGTAAAATAGACATCTTTGTGTGCACCCTCCTAGCGATGGGTACACGGGGTAAAGGCGGGCAGTTGAGTAGCGGCTGTCGCAAGGTAAACAAGGAGGTACGTCTCCTCTAGGCCGCTCAGGCCCCGGTTGTGGGTGGCCTGATGAATTGTATGAAATCTCCATCATTGTGCTGAGGTTCGAAGTATATTGAAAACCATCAACCGTGTGTTTACACTACGATCCTTCATTTTTCGACGCGTAGGTCATGAGCCGTCTTGTCTAACCAGGCTCATGACAGAACTGGCGGCAGCGGTGACGATGTCAGCCGGCGTTTTCTCGCGTTCCCGAACCCATTGCCTCCGGCTCATTATAGACCACCACCCATCTACACGTTCCAAACTGCCACCAATCTACAAACTTGACAAGATTCCATCGAGTGTAACTAACTACGGTGTGTGCCAATTGTGGAAGTGATGTGATCGTGAGAATGAGAATGGTGCATAGTATTAGTGCAGTGCAACGTGCGGGCCGTCACAATGTGGGCCACCAGAACGAACCACGGGAAGTTCGTTGTCATCTATCCAGCAAAGTACAAATTATTTGGGGCCATCTACTACAGTGAGACCGTCTGTCGTTAGCATACGATTCTCGAATAGATTTTGGTCATCCAGTGGTCATACCACCGTGTCTAAACAACGTTTTTCGAATAAATCACACAACGTGCCTACAGTCCAACAGCCAATGTGATGAACACCAGCATAACAACTATGCAATCAACGGTCCATACACCACAACCGAGTCGTTGCGCAAGTGTCAGAAGCAGTCATAGTCATCAGCACCACCACAGATACCGTGAGCAGCAGTACCACCATCATTGTCAGTCAGCACCACCACAGTTACCGGGCAGCGATCCAAAATGGCGTCCAGAGCGGACACCACCACCAAGCTGCGTGTCATACGGTGGCGACAGTTCAAAATTGGCGGGTTCAAAACAACATAGAGTGCCTTCGAACGGAACCGGCCGGGAGTGTAAAGACGAACAGAAAACAACCGGCAAGAGTCAGCAATGACAGGGCACAGCAGTCAAAAACGGCAGGCCCAAAATATCGAAATTCCCCCTTCGAAAGCAGCTGGCAAGAGCATGAAAATCCAACAGAAAACGGCCGGCTGGAGACGGCAGCAACATCATCAGCGAAATTACGCAGCAATTGGAGAGTAGGAAATAGGCTAAGTAAGATGGCCTACAGAAAAAAAGAGAGAATATTCTGAAAAAATGAAGGCGCCTTCAAAAAAGTGGAAAAGTAGTGTAGCGGTGATCACAGTAAGGAATTGCTCGTGTGGTCAGTGTGTGGAGTCACACAGAAAGAAAATAGGCTATAGTAGTGATCTAATGAGGGGGCCCCCTAATTAAATATATATCTGCACATGTGTTACAAGTATAGAAGTATAGGCCGTATAAATGATCACTCCGAGCAAAAAGTGTTGTGTTTTGGTGTAGTTTGTGAATCATTCTGTCAGTAGTCAATAGGACAGCGTATATATATGTATGCTACAAATTTGACAAAACGGAATTCTTTTGACTCCAGATCAGGGCTGGCCAACCCAAAATCTGAGGTCAATCGATTCAGACTAAGAATTTGAAGCGCATTCGATCCAAACTTGAGTTGAGCATAGTATTGAACAGGGTCAACATCGGTGTCTACTTGGGTGTATTAGTAAACTGATTTCCATCGCTCTGGAATGTGTGTGGACAGGTTTTTTTTCACCAGATCCGCAATGTTGAGCGTTGACATGAAGTGCACTCGTAATTCATCTCGATGTTTCAACGCGTAAACTGTTTTATATCTTTCCTGTCGCTGCATCTTCCAGGACGGGAACGCAAAATTCTAGGAAATTAGAAGTGTTAAATACTCGTAGCCATTATGAATTACAGAAATGACTAGAACGAGCTTTTGTGTCATTGATCTCAATGTGTAGTAATTATCCTTGGTCCATCTCATGTATTTAAAAATTTCCATGTGTACAGGTAAACGTAAAAACGTAACGTAAAAATAGTACATGGTTTATTCAAGGTAAAGTCGGAATGACAAAGGTTCGTCAGACGAAATTTTACTGTGTTTACAACTTTTGTCGATTTATCAGTCATGTATAAAATTATCCAAACTGAACCATCTCAATCTAGAGTGTCATTGGAACAGTGTTATTTCACCGTATTATTTCAGTCGAGCCTCCATGGTTATAAATATCATTTACGTTCGGTACGGTGCAGCTGGAGTGTTATGGTACAGTGGGACAGCCGTGTATTGTAGTCTAGGGAAATTCATCGTATTGTTACAATGTCGTAGGGCAGACCACTGTAGCTGGACGGGGAGTGCATTGTGTTCGTTCAGTTCGGTGTACAGGCAGGTGTCAGTGGGTTTCGTTCAGAGTCCTCTGCGGTTGATGTAGGCTCGCTGTACACTGTCAAAATTGTTCGGTGAACGATGATCAAGGGAACACTAGAAAGTTACGTTCACCTAATGAAAGTTTAAAAGTTGGTTGCTATGTTTCTGGCAGGGTGGTCTTATTGTACAACTTAGACTAAAAGAGAGTCATGTCGAACTGAAGGTAACACAGTCTTCGTACGAGTCATGTTTCCATGTTTACCAATGATAACAATATTAATCTTTAGTAGGTACTACTAGACGTGAAAAAAATTCGAAATGATGTATGGCACACGGGAGAGCATTTCTTATTCTAAGTTACAAACAGCACATGTCGCAGTGATAGTACATTTTAGATATCATTACGCCCCATTACTTGGCCTCCGTCAGGGAACAGTATGCGCTGCCATCGTATATACATATCAGGCCGTGATAGCCAGAGCCATTAGCGATAACTTATTTTCATGAATTGTTCTAGTTCACAATCCTGATTTAGGCTCCATGCGCATTTCCTGGTCTTGACTTGAAAAATCAATTAGACTATTTTGAACACCGTGATAGGTAGCTACTCAACGTTTTCCGTAGAAAATGTCAGAGTACGATGTTTTACATACACATCTAGGTTAATTCCTTCATCTGCAGGTACGAATGTCATGGCGATACGCACAGTCGATTTTTCGGCGTAGAAAAACGACGTTGTGGGTTATTGTCAAGTATTTTATCATAAATTGAATGAGGCCAGAGGTGTAAAAATAGGTATGTCCACGGTTTATGTTTCTACATGTAATGTATCCATGTATTTTGCAATGGGTCGCTCTATAAATAGGCTTTGAGAACTTGAAATAGAAATTTGCTTGGGGACACGAATTTTTGAAAAGAAACACATTTCATCAGACACGTCTGCGTCGGAATCAGCCAAATTGAGGCAGCCTGTATATATATATTCTTCGTGAAAATTAAATAAAAATAAAATAAGATAATTAAGTTTCAATTCATAGCTTTCATAACACTTGGTACGAGTGGGCTACGAAATAGGCACAGTGCAGTTGTGGTAAATTGATACACGGGGTGAATATATTGCAACCTACCATGCAGAATGTTTCAAAAATATGAGTTAACGATTTGGTTCAGTTCAGGGGCTTAAAATATATTCAAATAAGTCAACAGAACCGCTGCCTCAAACTGGGTGATTTTTTTGGACGCCTTTCACACACATACAAATACGATCAACAATTCAGAAACTACGTATGTAAAAAGAAGATGATAAGTATGAAATGGTAGTAAGGTTCCACGATGATTTCTGAGACTAATGTCCTTCCATGAATGTATCTTATGGTTACTTAGGAGAATGTTTCCGTAGTAAGAAAATGCTTCCTCTTAGTCGAGCTCGACTCTGAGCTTTCCTTGTACTTTTAAGAAGGTAATCCAAAGGGATCGATTGAAATGTGCACACCTGCTTACACGAATTTCCGGTAACCAGCTGACGAGCTTATTACCTACTATTACTTGATATTTGTAATTCAAATTGTAGGCTTGTGATGATCTGTCACCGTATGTTCGCGATAGGAATACAAGCCGCAAACGTGTCGTCCTTAGTAAAATAAACGTAGGCGCAGAGCAGCATCCGTGACCACTACCAGCGGCAGTGAGATAGCTTAATGGCCGAGTGCAGAGACCTTATATGCTTCTATATTCCCAACCATCACGCCTCGAGCGGCAAAACCCCCTGCCAGTGCTATAATCCCTCGAAAATAAGCGCCGAAGTAGTATGACAAGACTCGAGTCAAGATCTCTCTGGGCAGTATAAACTAAAATAAGTAGACCCTATCTTCGAGTGCGAGTGGAGCTATTGACTATATATCTTCGTCCTAGTAAGGACCAATATTGAGAGTACTCTTCTATATCTATGCAGTAGCTCGGATGCATACGAGCTGCTGACCGCAGGAACCGTGGGGAAACCTGGGGGTCTGGCAACCTTGTAAACAGTCTAGAAATTGGGACTGACCTGGGGCCACAACCGCCGTATGGAGGTTCACGTGTAGCGATCAGGCGTTGCACCCTCGGTCCCGTAGCTTCGGAAAATCTCGTCGCGATGCAGAAAATACAGCCTCTGGCATGGTCATTAAAAATACAATGACACCGCGTTAGGCTGCCGCAACTGTGCGTCATATTATCGATCATTGACTCCTATAGAGTTCAGTCACTACCTTCAATTCGGTGCCCCGAAAAAACAAAGGATTATTCCTCTTACCCTGAAGTAAATATTTGTACTCTGTCGGAAAATATAACTTCCCGAGACATATCGACGGTCGCCGCTCAAATGAATGTATTTCCGGAGTTGTTTTGCTGGATGACGTGGTTGTGACATGTTTATTTCGGAGAGAAAATGTGTGTATGGTAAAGAATGATGTCGGTACTAATTAGGAAATTGTTGCAAAATCTCAGGCGAAAAGAAAATATGGAAAAGGATGACCGCAAAATTGTAATTTCTTATTATATATGAATACGTGTATGACAGCGTTAGTAATTTCATGTGTCGCCGTTCTTAATGAGTACCTTATGTAAAAGCCAGCCACGGAGCTGAATATAACGGGGAGGGGGGTGTCACAGACATAATAAAAATATCGTAAACTCTCAACTTCCACTATTGCAAAATAAAAGGCGTTTTAAGTAAATTCAAAAAATGTGCAAGTCTGTCTAGCTTTTGCAGTTTTAGAGAGGTTGATCCTAACGGTCTCCCAGTGCAGTTCGGTTCTCACCTCTTCCCCCGGTCGACCACTCCACCTCCTCACCCCCTCAGTCGCCTCTACACTCCGTTAATTTGCTTGTCTCAAAACAGTTCCATTACCGCTTTAAAAGGATGCCAGTTATTACCAGAAATATAATCTTTTAGGCAAAATAGCAGCAGTTTGGGTGACAATAATGTAAGATGGTGACGTGTATTCACAGGTGTAAGGAAGGCGGTACGTCCGCTCTAGGCCGCTCAGGCCCCCGGTTGTGGGTGGCCTGATGAATTGTAAGAAATCTCCATCATTGTGCTGTGTTTCGAAGTATATTGAAGACCATCAACCGTGTGTTTACACTACGATCCTTCANTATCATCCTAGGAAGTTGCCTTCCTGATATGCAAGTTGCTAATATCAGTATAGAGAAGTAGCCCTACCGTAGTTTAGGCTGCAGTAATGTGAATATTAACTATAGAAGCTATCATGGCAATTCCATTTAGAGAGATAAAATAAGATGGTAGTTGTAAAGTTAGAAAGTCTTAAAATAGTGCATGAAGAGTTAAAGTAGAACGTATTATAACAAGTAGTTTAGTACTATAACCAATCCTCCATCCACGTCCTTTTGATTTGAAATCCTAATTGAAGAGATTAAATAAAACTTGAAATTAACGTAAATAAAATAATTGAAATTAAAATCATTAAAAGGAAGATTAATAAGGAGCAGAACAAAAGAGAACGTGGAAGGTTGGACGGAAGGCTATGGACGGAATTAAAGCCTGCTGATGCTGTGCAGGGTGTCAGTGTCAGTGACAGTGCAGCCAAGCATCAAAACCGACGCAGAATCTTAACACAACGCCAAGCTGCAGTACCAGCGCTGATGCGAGCCTCAACTTCCAACTACTCATCACAAGTCAATCAATACAACCGATGCTCAAGGCTACTGTGCTGAACGCCATCGAATGGACTTCACAACGGCCATCTTCTCAACTAACAAGTCCAGTAACGCCTTCAATCTTCTGTTTCTCTCCTTATTAATCATAATTTAAGATCTAACTCTCAAAAGTAATTCAAGATTTAAAACTAGATTCTATTCCCCCCTCTTCTTCTCTCAACAGAATCCCAAATCAAGAAGACGAGGACTGGGATGAGCAAACTCAATTAATAAACATGCAAATATTTATTTTCTTATTTGAGACCCATTTAAGTAATTAATCAATATAACAAATCTAATAAATTGAATTGAAATCAATTAGGGCCGTGTAAATATAAATCTGAGTGGTACCCCTATTAAAAATTTCGGTCGTGTTACCCGCGTATTTGACGCGCAATCAGTAGTAAACGGTAGGAATTAGGCAAAGAGGCCACAATTCCCGAGAGTTACCCGGGGCCTGCGGTGG
>LQNS02276791.1:19278-29959 GCA_001587735.2 Parhyale hawaiensis
GACTCGTGCTGCGTGCGGAGCGCACTCTTTCACTTTGGAGGCTGTCAGATGTCGAACTAATCAGTTCTGTCGGTGCTTCGTGCCCTTGTCGGCTAAGGTTTGGAATTTGTTGCCGGCATCGGCCTTTGGTCTTATTGGCTTGCAGGCGTTTAAGTCAGCTGTTAACGTTTTTTTACTGGATTTTTTTTAGCAGCGTTTTTGGGCTCCCCGGTGTTGCAAGATACTTCATTTGGGTTGTATTACCTGTCCGTGGGAGCTGAAGCGTGAAGTTTTGATGATAATAATATTAATAACCCAAAAGTAGTCTTCTAAGAAATAATGGGACAAATCTCAAATTCTAATCGATAATATAATCGTAGTTTAAATGGACATCCAATATTCATTTCCCATAAATAGCACGTTCATACAAGTATACTCAAATCATTGCATTTTTATTTATTTATTGAGAGTATCAGAGTGTTAACGTGAAATTATTCAGTTTATGCAGCATTTAGTAGTAAATTCTTTGTTGTTTCACAGCATAGTTGCAGGCGAGCTTCTTACATGTTTCAGGTTTAATACTGAACCAAGATTCAGAAAGTGTTCTTCCCTCCCGAATGAAGAGCAGCCGGCAATATTTAGAATGATATCGAAGGTCAAGCAGACTGCCTCCTTGGGAGCCGGCAGCTAAAATTGGCTCGACACAAGGAGAAAATTTCATGTAGCTACCTGGATACTTTTCATGAAATGTTACAGGCTTTTGAGCTTGTTTGAACTGAACGAAATGGTCTCCAACAGCAGTCCCATTCCGTCTCAGATCAAACTTCCACCTTAATTTTGCAATTTGGCAGAATTAAGGGACATTGTAGACAAGCTTACTAGGTCGAAGTTCTGCTCAACAACGCTAGCCTTTACATTGGTGATACGCTGAATAGTTATGGGGCTTTGGTCGTATTTTCCATTTCGACGCTATAGTTCTAAGCAACCTGTGGTGGGCTGCAACTGTACATACCCGCTGGGGCCAGTTGGCCTATGTCTGGAGCACGAACCAGTGCATGAGGGATTTCCATTGCAGGGTACAGTTGAACTTGACTTTACCATTACCGGTGAACTTACTACTGGGAAGGCCTATTTCACAGCTGAATATTGCTTGACAAGCAAGGAATTTAGTCCAGCACTTTGTGTGGGGACAGTGTGCACACATGGATTAGCTACTTTCTGCGGTCCTTTCACTGCATGAACTTTACTCCTTATATGCCGTACATAATCAAAGAAACAGTTCAACGATTGGGTTTCAGCCCTTTTTAATGCCTAAAATGGCTGCAGTAGCTAGAGTGCTGAAAGTTACTATTTTTTATTCATGGTGTAGTGATATTTATTTAATCCAAAATTATTCTTCTTTGAGCAGTCCGGCGGGTGTAAGCAGGAAATTCCTCCTGACATTATCAACTTGAGTTATGGCACCCCTTTGTTAGCGGGACATTTTCCTCCATAGTTTTTGCGTTGCTTGACAAACTGTGTTAGCCCGAGTAGCAGAGTCTATTATTGTATTTAATTCTTTTTTATTGCTGCATGGGGTCTTGTGCTAAGTTTCTTAATTATGAAACTATTTCTCATTTATCGCAACTCGTGGGGAAAGACCTAATGCTTTTGCATCCAAGCTTTAGTTTATAAGTAAGACTCGTAGATACCAATGTCACAAAATTTGTTTCCTTTCCGTTATGGTTGCGTTTTCTCCCTATTTTCTTCAATAAATTGGAAATAATTAAAAAAATAGGGTTGGGGAAACAACTTGCTATTTTATGCTTCATTGGAAGGTTTGTTTGTAAAAACAATTTGTGTAAGTATTAAAATTAAAATTTCTCCATTCAGTGGTAAGATAAACGATTTTTCGTAACAGATCTAGATATTAGGGAAACTTAAGCAATAATTGAAGAGTTTCCTGAATTGCTAGGACCTTTTTAGAACCTCCTAATCGAGTTTTTCCTCTGATGTTTCTAGACTTTTGATGACGATTGGAGGACAAGCACTATTCGTGGCAAGCAAAAATTTAACTTTTCCTCATAGAAAATGTCCCCAGACACTGAGCACTGCCACCGCGTTGGTCTAGTTTCATTAAACGTAGCCTGCATTCAATGCAGCTGTAATCGTCAAACGTGGTGCCAGTGGAGGTCTTATGTATAGTAACGAGCGTAAGAATCAGAACGATGCTTATGAAGTGAGGAAAGCGCTTATAACTTTTTAAAAAGCATAGGGCTAGCTTAAACTTTGAACAAATCTATAACAGTTCATGTGGAATGAAAAATGACAGATCATTGGCCTAATTAATGCCTTACTAACAAATTATGATATGATTATGGATAACTTCAGTAAATTGGACCGTGAGAAAGTATCAGAACGATTAACGAAATCATAAAATCACCAGCGGGACCCGTCGAAATTTTACGGTAAATGGTGTTTCACTTACTTTAGTTTAACCTGAGGTAGAGCTTCCAACTCGTTCTCTTCGCTTGAAATCACTATGATCAACTATGCTGACGAGTCCAATTTGATGGCAGTGATGCCTGCTCCTCGCCTTCGTGATGCTGTCGCTCAGTCACTGAATAGGGATTTGCCACGCATTAGTGTATGGTGCTTGACCTGGAGTGTGAAGCCGAATGCCAGTAAGACCAAGTCGATGATTATCAGTCGGTCTCGGACACTTGTACTGTAGCATCCCCAACTAGAGATTGATAACTCTTTGCTTCAGGAGTTTAGCTCCTTGGAGATTCTTGGTGTTGCATTTGATGAGAAGTTTACTTTTGAGCCGCATTTTAGGAGGATGGTGTCACGTGCTTCCACTAAGATTGGGATCCTGCGTAAAGTGAATTCTGTGTTTGGTGACCGTTAGGTTGCTTGCAGATGTTTTTATGCGTTTTTGCTGCCTGCATGAGAGTATTGCTCATCGGTCTGGGCTTCAGCTGGTGACACTCACGTGTCAGAAAAGATCAGTACTAAATAATAATTCACGTCGTGTTTTTGTTTATTTATTTATTCCAGTCAGCTTATATGGAATTTTAGTGCTCCGTATCCATAATACCGTCGTCCATACTTAACTGAAGTGCTGAAATTTCGGCCTCTAAAGCGAAATTTGCACTCTTAGAGAAAGACAGTGAGCTAAATGAAATAGTTGTCTACTGCCCAGTGCTCGTGAAATACTTGAAGAGAAAGCTACATCGTCAAATCAGTACTCTATAATATTTCACGTGTTTTTATTCATATATAGTGTCCCGAGCCGTCATTATAAATGACGGCAGAAAATTAGCATTTCAGGCAAGTCTCCACTATCTCCTGTGCTTCTTATTGTCTAGTAAGCTTCTTAGATGACTAGTAGACCCGTGCGTGAAAAAAGTCACGCAACAATCGATACATAAATTTGCTTAATATAACCCGGTACGGAATATTCTCGTTTTTGACTTGCTTCTTCTTTAGCACAAGAAATTTGTGATTACATTTCTTCATTGAATGTACTTTCCTTTCTAAAATACATATAGAGGAAAACTCAACGACGGCCAACTCAAATTAGCGTAAGAGATTCGTGCTTTCTTCTGAGCAGTGCACTTCGATTCATCTTCAGCACACTCCTTCCCTCTCTTACATAACATGAAAGAAAGAAAACTTCATTAGTAAGAGCTGAAACATCACTGAATTTCATTTCCGCTGCGTATCCAGAATACAAAGTGAGATAGCTTCAGCATAACAAAATTTACGCGTCCAAGAAGCTGGAATGAATAATTACTGCGTCACCTGTACCACAAAAATTGATTTCTCCACGCTTCGCTTACTTGCTACAAAATGTGTACCTCGTAAACCAAAAGAAAATATAATTTCGATGTAGAGTAAAGTACCGTAATAAAAATCAGGCTCCACGGGAAGGGCAAGAGAAGCTGGAAGAGCAGGAACTGCATTCATTGTTACTAACGATTAGCAATATTCTTTGCCCACAGTCGATGTTGCTTCTAACGAATATATTGGTCTGTATCGAAGATACTCGAGGGTGGCATAAAGCTCGGACTCGGAGAAAACTTGTTCTGTTGAAAGAAAAAAAAAAAAAGAGGAATCCAAAATGGAGAAAACCATTGGCTGCCAAGAAGTCATCGTGGTTTTTACGCACGTGCTGACCGCTATCAGTTCTATATAATAATTCACGTCGTGTTTTTATTTATTTATATCTTTCCTGTCACGCTCTATGGGAATAAGGTAGGAGAAAATTCAGATTTCAAAATGGAAAAAAAAGTGGGGTACCTTGCAATCTTTTTCTTCGGCGAAAAAAATTGGTACCTTGCAATCTTTTTCTTCAGTATTAGATAGGGGAAAAATAGAACTAATAAGATAGGAGAAAATTCAGATTTCAAAAGGCGAAAAAAAGTTGGGTACCTTGGAATCTTTTTCTTCAGTATTAGATAGGGAAAAAATGAGGAAGCCCAAAAGACGGCGGGGGTTTTGGTGAAGTGTTAATTTTTTGCCGTCATTTATAATGACGGCACGGGCCACTAGTAGAATAAATTACCATTTCTCTCGATAATTTTCCAATCAAATTAAGACGATCATTGTAAACTAAAGACGGCTGAAGTTTGGATGGAGAAGACCTCAGATGAGAGTAGACCTACACATCACGATGGAAGTGATTGTTTAGAGAAGCTGTATGCATCCGCATCGAGTGGACTTCAAATTTATCAAAGAAAAACCGGAAACAGATATCCTATCCTGTTCGGATGCCATCATCAGCAACCTGAAATATTTTCTACCTATCAGTTTCCTATGAGGTTTGGTAGAATCAGCACAGTCTTTTCGCCGGGAAGGCCCGAGCTAATTTTTATCTATTTCGTTAAGAGCCTGACACCGAACATATAAATATATGTATATTTATTTATATATTTATTTATATACATAGGACGGTCATTCTTATTATTAGAAAATTAAGCATTTTGCCTGAAAGATTGGATATATATTATGAGGCGTTGCTAAGTGACATCTACCGTAGCAACTTTCAACAATGAACATGTCCACACATGGTTATGCAGGCTAGCTCAGGTCCCTCACCTGGAGCGCCCAAGTGCGATCCCCGTATCCAAGAAACCGTCTTCGGCACCTGAATTTTCTCCTATCTTATCCCCATAGAGCACGACAGGAAAAAAATAAATATGTTTATATATAAATAAATAAATAAATAAAATCACGACTTGAATTATTATATAGTACTGAAAACGACATAGAGATCCAACAGTATTTCTTGCATTCTTATATTTTGTATTTGTACACCTTTCCTAAGCTCTGTTTCCCACAATTTATAGATAATTTATCCCTCCATAACGTCACACGTTTAATGTTTTTGTTGGCGTATCCGATTTTTTTTTTTCACTGTTTTAACAATACATTTCGACACTTTATCCAACGATCTAAAATCATGTTATTTTCATGTCAGGACAGCACATCGTGGAAGATAACCGAAGCCCTGGCCATCAGGCAGCAATTGCCACCAATCGACGTCAAATATAACGAACTCTCAAATTCTATGAATCTCTTCAAACTGACGGTGCACCGGCCCCATTCATGCCGCTATAAAGGAGTCTACCACACGATGAACGAACAGTTCACTTTCGGCTAGAGCCCAGTTCGCATTCTAAATAGGAAGTTGGTGACTTATTTTGTTCAGTCATTATTTACTTAATTTCATGTTACTCTTTAAATTGCTCACCTACATCGAGTTTTGCACTTTTCAGATTTAAACTTACCTGAAGATGGTCACCGTTGCTGACCGACACGCAGCATTTTATATCGCCTGTATCTGTTTTTTATTCACGAATTGTTCTAAGTATAATAAGTGATGAACAAAAACGTATCTTTTGATCGTTGGAAAAAGTGTCGAAATGTTTTGTTAAAATTTGTGCGGATTTAAAGCTTTTCACTATTGTAAGACACGTGGATACTGATCAGTAGGATATCAATTTTCTGCTAGTTTAATGCAGTAGCACTGTAGAAAGAGGGTTAAGCGCTGTATGTGAAGGGTCAAACGGGATACGCAATATGTACTTCAACAGGAGCCAGGAAAGTAGTTGACGTATGCAGGAACCTGGAATAGGGCGCAATAAGGTAATTAATATCAATAAAGGGTTAATTGGTCAAAATTATATTTTCTTTTGCTAAAATAGAGTCCGTAGGTAGTGGGAAAGTGTATCGCAAATTATTACAGAGTGACGGTCTTTGTAATCCCTATAAAAAGGGGCTCAAAGGGATCGGGAGGGGGGGGGGTTATCGATTGTGGACAGGTTGTTCTAAAATCTCTTTAACATATAGATCATAAAATTTTACCCAAGAACGGTGGGTCTAATTTTAACTTATCATGCAGATCCCTTAGTCGTAGCTGCTCCCTTCGCTTGTGACGTCATTCCCTTCGAGCGACCTTGACCCTCAGCTTCATTTTTGATGCCTACAGCTGTAGTTCCCTTTCTGATTTCTTACAGCTTAGTTCCCTTTTCACATTATCGTTCAGTTCTTCTGGCACTCTCCTGTACAGTTTTTGCAGGCCAAGTATCCTCGGAGTTCATGTGTTGCAGTGTTTAGTGGATACCCTGTCTGTTTTCACCTGTGCTGTGAACTTGGAGTGAAGGAGTTGCTTCTATCGTTTCCTCTTTCTTTAACTACCGTAGTGCGTTCTTATCGTCACCCAGTTTAAATTAACTGATTGGTGCATTAATTCGCATCAGTCTTAGGGTGGAATTAAATTTGCTCGTTTTCCCTTAATCGGATTGCGTTTTATCTCCTTCTCTTCTTGCCCATTTCTTATCAAAGATTGCACTAGTTTTTTCTTGATTTCTGAAGGTAACTACTACCACGAACTTCTTGATCATCTAGCTCCTAGGTATCTATCACCGATGTATTCTTCTTTATCAATAAGTTCTCTTGCTAAGCTATTTTTCTGCCAATACGTTGACTATCCCCTACCACTCTATGCAATGCCCTTTTTACTGCCTCCCGTCGGTATCACTAAGAGAACAATCGTTATGTAGGTCCGTTAATGCGAATTATTCGTTCTACTCCGCCAGAACAATTGCCTGGACCTGCTAACGAGAAAGAGATCCCTAGTAGCTACTCGACGTTCGTCGCCCTTCGCTTCTCCTCGTGCTTATGATCTCTCTGTCGGGTTGCCTAGGTAATAATAAATCCTACTGCAGGTGCAGCTTATCTACTCCGTTAATCCAGTTCTTTGCAGTGAATTTCCGTTGTTGATCGACAAGGGCTGTGATTGGAAGTAATAATAATCGCATTTCAAGTTCTCACCAGGACGATGGTTCAGACCTATTTTGTGTATTGATCACTATTATTCAATACCCTGCCTTTTCTCTCTTTTAGGTGTTTCCCTTATTAAATTCTAACGAGGTTCTTTCCTCACCGCTGGTAAACTTCATCAACCTATTTGTACGTGAAATGAAGCAGTACGGTTCTGTGCGGCTGATATCGTTTGAGCCGGCGTTCTCAGCGGCTCGTGCTCCCTCCTATGAGCCTGCAGTGGCCTGTTGTGTTGGTTCCGTCCTGCAGGATTAACTCGTTCTTTCGGCCTTCTAGCTTCTAAAGTCCTAACTTATTGGTCTGTCGAGTTTCGTCTGCGGATGTAACTACTGATTGGAGGCCTCCGCAACTGTTGGGATAATAGTGCTTTTCATGACTATTTCGCTGTTCTAATTATTATCTGTTTTTTTTTATTTATTGGTCTTCATTAGCAGAGAGTCAGAACCAAACTTTTGAACTGCTTGTGTTGTGCACTACAGCTATGTTTTAACCTAGGCAACGTTAGATTGTCTTTTTAAATTATTAGTCTGACAAGCCTTGCCGTGACCTTGGCATCGTTGAACAATGAAGTTGTTCGAGTTTCTTCCTTTCGGGTTCCTTGCCTACTTTATTTAGGTTGGGTCCGGATAATAAATTTCCACAGGTTGTTTGGAAAAGAAAGACATTGTGCTCCTAGAAGTTTTTTTTTTTTTTATTTAGGCCTTAGTTTTTAAAATGATGGGGGAAATATATATATATATATATTTAAAATTTCAAACGATTAGAACTCAATGGGTTTTCATGCTAGAAAAATATGTATCACAGTTTTCGAAGCTTTGAAAGATTCCTAAGAAAAATATAGAGCCGGATTATCCACTTTCTATTCAGTTTTTCGATCGCTAACGAAAATGCATGAAAAAGCAAAATATTCGGTTGTGAGCTGTGATAAAAGAAAAAAAGTTATGAGGGCGAATATGGAAAATTCGGCTCTACAGTTTTGTTAGGAATGTTACAAGGATTCCACAACTGTCATCTTTTTCTAACAAAAACTCATTGAGTTCCATTTTTTTTTTAGATTTCCAAACTATATATGTATATAACATATATATATTATAGAAAAAAACTAAGGCTTAAATATAAAAGTTGTAGGAGCAATTTTTTTTTTTTCAAAAAATACATATTCTGAGCAAATTTCAGATCAATCGGTCCACAAAGAAAACGGAAAATCTGGTTGGTGTCCTAACATTCCATCTGTTTTTTAGGCACTAGAACCCCAAAGAAGGGTCAATGATGCCAATACAACACGATTACAACTAAATGCAGTATTGATATACATTTTACTTGTATCTAGATACTTTTTTCAGATACTTTTACAAAACAGCTCGGTTTGATGAAAATCTGAATGCTTTCAACTCGTCGCGATTTTTTTGTCCCAACAGATAGTAGAAAATAAAATTATGTTTAGAAAAATGTACCCATTTTGATTAAGTTAATTGTTAAAGCAAATTCAAACTCGCGCAAACACAGTCAATTGGCAAAAATTGTCTTGAGCTATGTACTAGCTGACCCGTAATTCGTACAGCTATCGAAGTCTTAACATGTGACACGTTGAAATATTTGGATTAAAATATAAATTGTGCTTAAATATTCTTGCAACAAAAGCCATAACTACAGGCATAAGCATGTTTATTTACACGGTGCAATAAAATGCACATACTGTATTTAAGATCATGTGCAGAAGGTTGGAATGAAAGTCAGATTCATGTGATCATATGTATTTCCACCGGCTCTTTCCAATGCATCTATCAGAAATTGGAAAATTCTCTAGAATAACAGATCAAGTAGTCAATAGAGGCGTGAATTCAAAATTATTGACACGGTTGTCAATAATAGAGAATTTTCCAATTTCTGATAGATGCATTGGAAAGAGCCGGTGGAAATACATATGATTACATGAATCTGACTTCAAGTATTAGAAGTAACTGATAACTACCTAATGATTTTTGAATTCACACAATTAGGCATTGAATTAGCCATCGATGAAATTAGCGAGAACAGTGCTTAAGGACCAGATGATGTTTCTGCAAAAATCCTCAAAATGTGCAAGCTAAGCATTTCTTACCCGCTCTACATCATGTGGCGCAAATCATTTGACGATGGTGTTATACCAAGCACTTATAAACACGCAATCATTACCCCAATCCCAAAAGCCGGAAATAGTTCAGATCCATCAAACTATAGACCAGTCTCATTAACGAGCCATGTAATTAAACGTTTGAAAGGGTGTTCCGTAAACACCTAGTGCACCATCTAGAGAGTAATGAACTACTCACATCAAAACAACACGGTTTTCGACATAAGCGTTCCACTACACAATTGTTGGAGCATTATGATTCCATCGCAGAGACATTGTGCCAAGGAAAGAATGTGGACGCAATCTACTTAGATTTTGCTAAGGCTTTTGACAAGATTGACCACGGAATCCTATGGTTGAAACTTTCCCGCATTGGTATCCGTGAAAAATGCCTTGGGTGACTTGAAGCATTCCTGTCAAATAGAACGCAAAGTGTAATTGTCAACAACAAAGTGTCATCCGGACACGTAAGGCACCGTGCTTGGTCCTGTTCTCTTCCTCATCATGATCAATGACATGGGGTCCAGATGTAACTATGCGGTACCCTCGTCATTTGCTGACGATACACGAATACTAGCTGCTGTGCAATCTGTGGAAGACGTGTTATCTGTGCAACGAGATTTGGAAAGTATCTGCCAATGTTGGGTAAGACATAATATGACCTTTAACGAAGCAAAATTTGAATTGCTAAGATACGGAAAAAATTAACCACTCTTTGAATCCACGCAATATACCATCAGCGAAGGGCATGAAATTGAGAGAAAGACAGTTTTAAGAGACCTCGGAGTGAGAATGCAAGACGATGCTACGTTCGAAGAACATATTGCTAGAGTTATCGCTGTGGGAAAAAGTTTTAGTGGAAGGGTTTTACGAACTTTCTCGTCACTCGAAATAGATGTACTGCTCACACTATGGAAGCAATTAATCTTTCCGAGAATAGAATACTGTTCTACTCTTTGGATGCCGACTACAAGAAAAAAGCTTGAACAACTTGAAGGTATCCAACGATCGTTCACGGCCAAAATTCGAAGCATGCATGAGTACGATTACCACAAACGACTCATCTCTCTCCACTTGTATTCAATACAGCACAGATTCGAACGATTTACAAACATATATTTTGGAAAATTCTGGAACGTATCACTGTCAATGTGAATGAGCGGATTGTCGCCAGACACTCGGAAAGAACTGGAAGGACCTGTGATATCCGTATCCCAAGCAGAGATGGTGGAAAAGCTGTGGCCACAAAATATTCTAATA
>LQNS02276795.1:57532-67611 GCA_001587735.2 Parhyale hawaiensis
GGTCACGGACTGCAGCATCACCTCTGCACAAGATGGGCGGCGTGCATAACGTCGCCTGGACCTCGTCCGAAGTATCATCAAAGGTATCAAAGGTAAGGTAACAGTCTCAACAGCCTTCACATTCACAGTATAATGCCCGCCAACAGTCTCAATAGCCTTCACCTACACATTCACAGTATGATGCCCGCCAACAGTCTCAACAGCCTTCACTTACACAATCACAGTATGATACCCGCCGATAGTCTCAACAGCCTTCACCTGTCCTGTTCCTAATTAGACAGGACATCTCCTACCAACAGGCTAATACTAACCATCTTTTCCCCAACGACCACATAGCAGAACACTCGGGTGTCACCGTCACCCTATGTTCCTCTTGACTCACCCTAATCAACATATACGTTCCTCCAGCCACTTGCTCCCGGGGATACAGGTTCGACTCCTCCGCCGTTTTTGCGGACTCCTCGGCTGACACCCTCATTATGGGCGACTTTAACGCCCACAACACTGACTGGTGCTCTGTAACCTAGGATGCGCGGGCCGCCGCGCGGGGTCAGGAGATTAGTGCCTCCATCAATAATGGACCCTACTGTCCCCTCAATAGCGACTCGCCCACCAAGCTCCCTATGATAGTAGTGTCAAAAGTTAAACAAATTGACTTACGTCTTGAACATTGGTCGGGCGTTTCATAAGCATTGAGTTTGAGTCCATTTTCGTCATACCAGTCTTTGAGTTCCTTCAGAATGCTGTCAGCTCTACAGTATGTTGTGCAAAAGCTTGGTTGTCTATTGAACAGGGTAACGCAATTTGAACATCATCAGCGTACATCGAGAGACAAACGTCATCTTGAAAAGTTGCCAAGTCATTAAGAAATATGGAGAAAAGTATGGGGCCAAGTACGGAACCTTGTGGCAACCCAAACGAGTTTACTAGGAACAGGGACGTGTTTCTGGAGACCATGACAAGCATGTGCTCTATTATGTAAGTAACTAGAGAACCAGATGGGGCATATGTCAAGGGCACGTATTTTGGTGAGCGCTCATGCCGTGACGAACACTATCAAAAGCTTTTGATAAATCTAGTATCATGAGAAGAGCGGGTTGTCTTTCATAGATATTTTTGTAAGCTGATTCAAGAATACTGAGAAGTGCATCTTGCCACAACTTTTTCGAGAAGTTTTGAAAGCATGGGAAAAATACTAATTGGTGTTAGTTACTAGGAATATTTTGAGCACCAGATTTTTGAACTGGTTTTATGATAGACCTTTTCCATGACTCAGGGAAGGTGTTTGTTTCTATGGAGGTACTAATGATCAAGAGAAGCAAGGGTCCAATGAGAGAGAAGCTATCTTTAATGTAATTGATGCTAATTCCGTCCACACCGACTGTTCTTGTGTTTTTCAGCGAGTACAAAATTTAACGGAGGTTACTCACGTCTCGTAGTGACTAAGGATTTCAGAGCTGCGTACCATCAGAGGTAATGAGAGATGGCGAGCCTTGGTCTTCAGGGGCAGGAGTAATGTTGCAATTTAGGTATGGGGTAGCACCTAGCCCCTTATTTCTAGAAATACATTTTGGCCTACTTTGTAGAAGTATTGATTGAATTCTGACGCTGTTTGAGAAGGATTTTCAAAGCTCTCGGGAGTTCTTTGTTGATTGTTTTGTGCAACGCCTTTGAGTATTCTCGACGATTCTTTAGGGTCACTTCTAGCATCGTGAAGATCTTTTCGTTTGGCATCCTGGACCATTTTTCGAACGTCCTTCTTGAGTAACCTAAAACGTTTCTCGAGAGCGGCATTGTGTGGATCTGATCTCAGCTGCCGCAGTAATTGATTTCTCTTGTCGCTTTTTCGTTTAATGTCACCATTTATCCATCATGCGGGTGGACGTCGCATAGTGACTCTTAACTGGTGCACATGCATCCACGGCTGCTATAAATCATTCAGTGAAGATCTTAACTTGCTGGTTGACGTCATCTGTGTCATGCATTTCTCCAAATTTTGACACAGACATGAGGTTTTCTAAGAATCCTTCTCGTGAATAATTCTTCTGGCTTCTGCTCGTGATGACAACAGGTTTTCGTCGAGCTTTGGTTTGGTTAATAGTGCAAGTAATTTGATGGTGGTCAGCTACGGATGGAGCGACATCTACGTTTGTCACAGAAGGTGCATCATTTGAGATAACAAGATCAAGAATATGACGTGATCTCTGCGTAATCCTTGTTGCAGTGCACACAAGCTGAGAAAGGACTATGTTATTTATTAGCCGAGTCATCGGATCTTTTTCAGAGGAAACATCAATATTGTAGTTTCCTACGACATAGAAGGTTTTCTTCATGACGTATAATTTTAATTTTTTTAAAAAGGTTTTCTAGTACAGTCAACGCCTCCGTAGATGCTTTGGGGTGCCTGTAGACACTGCCGATAATGAAAGATTTTTGGTGACCAACCAGAACCGAAAGCCACACCATTTCTACATCCTCACATTCCTCACTTTGAAAGATTTGTCGCACCGAATAAGAATCTTACGTAGATTGCAGAGCCACTGCCTCGATTGGTTTTTTGCCATCTTGCGAAAAGAGCTTATAATTCGGAATGTTGAGGTATGAGCGAGGGGTACGGGAATCAAACAATGTTTCCGAAATGCATAAAATATCAGTGTCATTATCGTACGTGATGGCTTTCACGTCTTCGTGTTTGTCATCCGAAAAACAACTCTGAAAATATGTGTGCATAATTTTTAGGTTGCTTTTCATGAATCTTTGAGATTGCTTATTCGCTCGATGGTGTGTGGAGCGTGAGGCTGGCGATAGTCAGGCAGAAAATTTTTGTGAGACAGATGGAGGATGAGGGACGTAACTTAGTGCACTAGAATGACATCCCTCCCTGTAAGGATGTACTCTCTGCGCTCTCATTTTTAGTTCACTCGAGAGGGCCTTGTTTGGTTTATGTTTACAGGCAGGAAGTATTGTTGCAATTCGAGTAGAGAAGTTCTTTTACACAGGGTCCAAGATATGTGTTGGCATGTTTATTATTTTGGAAAGAACTTTTGGTATAAAGTCCACAACATCTTGGTTGGAATGTCTCTGGTACAAGTAGGTATTTATTTGGTCACGAAACTGTTTTTCACTGAGTTTGGTAAATTCTCAGTTACTTGCGTTACGGGATTACCGTACGCCAAGTTTTTGACCGGAAGTACTGCAGGCCTGCTGAACATTAAAGTAGAAGTGATAGCACCGTTTTCAGTGTTTGTTTTCGTTAAATAGTTAAATGCGTCATTCATTTGCTATACTGTAGAGTATCATTAAGCAATGCGTTTACACGATTAATATTTCAAACATTTGTTTAGCCTACCAGTCATGCATTGCAAGCACTGTGGAAAAGCAGTGCTAGCGACGCATTTCACCAATCCTAATTTTTGTTACTGCAAGTCAATAAATACATAGCAAGAGCTGCGGGTAGGCGCAAAACAGGAGAAATTGAGAAGCATTAGAAGCACAACGCACAGCTGAAACGGATAAAGTAATGTGACATTTATTGAAAACTATTCAACTTCTAGTTTTAAATACATTCTAATACAATACAAAAATGCAATTAAATACAGTATTTAATTACATATTTTCAAAAGTACTTGAGAATACATTTTCAAATAACCAAATGTATTTAGATTAATTTGTATTTAAATACTGCTCATGACTGTATGTAGCTCGAAAACTGCAGGAGGAGAAGCGTTTTGAAATTGAAAAAATAATTCTTCAGCGTTGCCAGTGGACCCGCGCCCCGTTTTCATTGAATAACTGGGGAAAATTGAAAAAAGTTCATGAGTCTAACCCACATTTATTTTAAATTTTACATATCTTTGCCAAATTTCACTCAAATCGTAACAAAAATAAGAAAGTTTTACTTGAACCCTTTGGCGGGAAATCCATTGACAAGTAAAATGAAAAGAAAAAAAACATAATTATTTGGAATCGATTTGAATGGCACTTGGTACAAATATGTAAAATCAAAGAAAATGTCTGTAGACTTCTGTACTTTTCAATTTTCCACATAGTAAATGAGATATTTAGTGAAAACGGGAGCGCGGCTCCACAGACTAACCTGGAATTCTTTTTTCATCTTCAAAACGCATCTACTCCTACATTTTTTCACATACAGAGATGATTCTGCAATAAAAAAAGCAAAATTTGATTTTCTATTACGGAAACTATTGTTGAAATTGATTTTTGAATTAGGTTATGGGTGACAGCGCACTTTTTCAGAAAAACTTGAGAATTTTTTAAATCTCAAAAGCTATTCTGAACATCAAAACTTCCAATAGTTTCCCTGGTAGACAATCAAATTTCACTTCTTTTGATAGCAGAATCATCTCTGTAGGTAAAAAACTGTAGGAAGAGATGCGTTTTTCCCCAGCCCCGTTTTCTTTGAATAACTCGTCTTCTATAGAGAAAATGGAAAATGTACAGAGGTCAAAACAATTTCTCTTTTTATTTTGCATATCTATGCCAAGTTTCATTCAAATCGGTAGAGAAATAAGAATCTTTTCATTTTCGCCCTAATGCTCTCGAGAACGGTTGATTTTGCTTCTTAACCTTGGAGTAAAGATGAGTACCTACAATCTTTCCTTAAATTTCTAAACCCCAAGATAAACATTCTTGCCTTGATTTCATTCATGTACTTAACCATGCATATTAAATATTGAAGGTGATAGACCTGTTTCAGAATGACCATAAATAAAAAAATTTCAATGTCATTTTTATTTGCCTAAAACACACCTATATATGTATGGAATACGCGGTAAATATATTAAAGTACCGTATTGCTTGGCATTTTCGCAGTGGGGAGGGGAGGGAGAGGTAGTGAGACTGTGGCAGAATTCTATAGTTTTCGGGCTCCCCTGAAAACTTATGTTTTGAAGCTTGACTAATTACCCCCCTCGTCGTTTGTTTGTTTTTTGAGGCAGAGAGACGAAATAGCGCTCATTTGAAAAAGGAAGAGTTGCTCTACAAGCTAACAGAAAGCTTTCTTAAATATCTAAATTGGAAAAATACATAGCTGAATTAGAAAAAATAACTATTTAAACAATTCAAGTATTACTTTAAAACGAAACTTTCAATCTCACATATGCTTTTATTAGCGTGTAGAACACAGTTTTCTCTATCAAATGAGCCATGTCTCGACTCTCTACGTGAAAACGTGACAGGAGTATATTAACAAAATTTATCCCCAAATTCTTATTTTCTATGATATATCTCGTTTTCTATGTCCCAAATCGAGAATTGTCACGAACACTTTCATTTTCTTTGCTCGTGTTCTATACGCATGGAAAATTTGATGTCTCAAACATTTATAAAAAAGTTATTTCTGAATCAGGTCGATCCCCTTAAATTATAGGTGGTGCTGACGCTGAAATTTGACCCGTGCTGAAATAGACTTGGTACAGGATTTGAATCTTAAGAACGAATGAACTGTACTTGGGGCACGTCAATGAATATTTTGGCGTAAGTTTCGTTGATGTAATCAATTATGCTAGTTAAAGTGCTAATTAGCACTAATTAGGCTCGTCAGAAATGGAATACATTCAGGCGCTGAAACTTAAGAACAGCCGATTTTGACCCTGAGACGAACATTTAGTGTTGGTTTAATTGATGTACTCAATTATGCCAATTAAACTTGAATTTTTTATTTTTGGAGTGGTCCCATTGGGATTGCTACAGGATCCGAAACTTAAGAACAGCCATTCCAGGGTCCAATGGCCTATCCCATCATATTTTCAGTCTCAAACCTTTTATACTCACAATGCTAAGCAAATCTCCAAAGGCTCCCGGCTTTACAGAATAAGCACTAACGAAAGTTGTTCCATTTCCTGACGTAAAGATGGGGTTTGTTATCTCTTATTTATTGTGTATAAATCTTTTTAATGAAAGTAAAGCAACCTGTTTCATCAGATACGTCTGGATGTAGCCATTTTAGGAAAGTTGAAGTCACCTGTAAAGTTTGGACTGTATTCAGTTTCAAGTTTACTACAACGTGTCTGAATTTATCAAGCAGCTCCGCAAATTTCTCAAAAGCATATTTCGGTGGTCGAGAGCACACCGCACAAACCAGTTTAATTTTTCTATTCTACAATTAATATTTCGCGCATACTATTTCTGTAGAACGTGTGAGCCAATCTGCTCTTTCCCATACAACACTACTACGTTGCATTTACGATTTTCGAGGTCACATCTGCGGAGAGTAGGCTATAGATTTTCATGTTGACCTCAGCATCACAAATATTTGGGTGAGTTTCAGTAAGTGCTAGGAAGGGTGAATTTCCCTCCCTTACAATATCTCTGAGTAATAGTTGCTTTTTGTAGTTTTTGTGTATAAGCCTTGAATATTGACCACATAAAATTTGGTCAACGTTTGGTTGCCCTTTAATTCTTTTGGGCCAATGAAGCCATAGATCGCAAGAGTACTTGACTCTTAGGTCCAAAAGTGGCCTCTGACGCTGGCGGCCAAAAGTCGGCAACGGAAAAATGGGATTTTCTCAAAAGCTATCAGGAAAATAATTATGAAATTAAGAGCATTACAATGTTAATTTAATCAGCGTTTCCAAACAAAAAACATTTGGCGAATCACGCTCGGTTGATTAGTTTCGTTCATAACTACAAAAATTTCAATAAAGAAAAATCAAAACAAATTCCCTAAAGTATTCTGAATCATATATCTAACGAGTCAACAGTTCATGGTTCCATGACAGAATGGTTATTACAATCTCATCCCACAGTTCTAAACAATGTAGGAAGAACTCTTGACTCCTGAAATATAAGGGAATTGTATCCTTGAGTTGCATATCTTACGATCAATATATTCACGGGATAAATATGTCACTAATATTGAAAACATTTTAAATAAATAGGAATGAGTTCTAATATAAGTTCCTTAAAATATATATAGCCATCCGTTTTCTAGAAACGTAATATCGCTGTCATCCTCTCATGTCAGTGACTTGACCGCCTTCTTCAAGCCCTGCAACTTTCTCCTCTTGTAGTCCTCTCTTGGTATTCCCAATTTCTCAGAGCCGTCTCCTCTTCGCTTCCGGCCACCCGACGGCTTAGTCATATCTCTGGCATCACTTGTAACGTCCTTCGCAAAGTTCGCACCTAAACCATTGAATAAGTTTCTGCCGATTGCAGGAAGAACTGTCTGGACCAGCACGTGTCCGTTGTGACTCGTATGTCGCATCACGTGGGGGTCCCTCTCCGCTAGAAGCTTGAGCAGCTGGTTGAAGGCGGCAGCGTTTGACCCTTTTTCACTGATTGCTTTGTGCTGCACATCAATCTTCCCAAACAGAGGCGGTGAAAATAACAATGTGAGCCATGGCCATTGATGGGTACTGCAGTGCAGTGTCTGCGGACTCCAGCTTCCCTCTGTCTACTAAGTTGACGAGGGCGTGGTACTTGGCCATGGAAACTGTATCTATGTCTCTCTCATCAACCGTGATTACCAGCTCTGCATCTTTGTGGACCAGTGCTTGTTTGTGGCAGGCATTCAGCCTATCACTGCTGTTGATTATATAAGCCAGATAACCAGAGTAGCTGCCAATAGCTGCAAGAACCATGTAGTCGTTGATGAGGTCTCGTGGTTCCTCTCTTCGTCTCGTACCGCCTGGTTCTGCTTGGCTTCCTTCAGGTCAGCCTTGATATCGTCGGGGATGAAACTAACAAGTTTGGCCACGTTGATGTTCAAGTGCAACCGCTGAGTAATACAGAAATTGTTGACGCTAGTCCAGTAGTTGCTGCCACACATGGTACGTCTGTCTCCAAAGGCATGCTCGTTGGCGTTGCCGTTGCATTTTTCAAGGCAGAGGTAGTTCAGGCCATCGATCTTTTGTTGGAAGATATACCTCGCAACGGCGACAACACCGATTGAGGTGTAATAGATCCCATAGCCCGTGCGCTTGGCAATCTTTCTGCACACATAGGGGTCGCTGTCGAACCAGTCCTTCATGAGGTGCCCCATCTCGAGAAGGAACTGGAAGTTCATTTCAGAATACTTGTCCTTGGGCTTGATGACACAGCGGTATGGGTCGTTCCAGCGCTCCTCCTGATACGGACGACGAACGTTCAGAATGTTTATCCATCTCCTTATCGTCTCCAGGAAATTTGCTGTGTCACTGTACTCAACTTTGTTGTGCACTTTCGCATACTGGCGGAGAGATGCAATGGTGTAAGGGTCAGTATCCGTCATAGCGAGAGAAACGCTCTGCCTCTTCAGGGCCGTGGGCTCCTCCAAACTTTTCTTGGTCATTTTGAATCTGCACTTCAGACCCCTGTACTTCTTCCACTCGTCAACAGTTTTAAGGTGATCCATCTTGACCAGCCTCTCTCTGTTTGGCTCTTCTGATCCAGGGCATTTCGGCAGCATTAGTCACTTCTTATTAAGCAAATGGTAGTATTTGTTCTTAAAGAGATGGATGCTGTCGGACATGGGGAACACCCTCTTTTCTGGTTTGGCAGGGTTTGGGATGGAGGGCTCGTCTGAAGGGAGGCGTAGTAAGACTGATTGATCCTGTATCCGTCGAACGACATGGTGAAAATGCGAAAACCCGCTTTGCTTAGTATTATCATAGCTGAGTTATGCGTGTTCTTGACGCCTTCATGTTGAGAGGACACTCGCGGGGCCATGCTCGCTATCTCGCCAAAATTGCCCCATGCTGAGGAAGCGTGGACACTCAGCATCACTTTAGCAATCTCTCCCTCGCCTGTAAGGCCACGGCAGTTGCCACCGCACAACTCCAACATTTCAGTGGTGTGAACCTCGTCTATAATAAGGTGAAGGATGCGGTCCTTCGGGCGAAGCTGCATGCAGATGGCTCTGAAGGTGCCTGGTTTTCTGGGTCGATGCCCCCTTAATTANTCAGGTTCCTGTACAGCTTCGGACTCATTCTTTTTCAGACGACGCACTGGAACATAAACTTGCTGTTGAACTTCCTACCGAACTTATTGGCCTGAAATAACTGCAGCTGTGTCTTGCAGAGGATTACGGTATGTCGCTGCTCTGTAGGAAGCGACTCAACTTCGATATTGTTAGAGCGTCGGTTGCCTGCTTAAGTTTTGTCACCTGGATCAGCCTTGATACTGGCTACGAGGGCCATAGCGTTCCAAACCTGTGAAACTGTCTGGAACTTATCTAGTTTATTGCCTATTATGTCTCTAGCCTTGTACCGACGGAAATGATACCAAGGATGTGACACGCCCATCGGAGACTATAAAGCCAGCATCAGCGCTGGAATAGTCAGACACTCAACCGGACTGCTTTGTCGGTCGGTTCCTCAGAGTGCTTGTGCATAGAGACATTCGACCGGACGGTCTTGTCGGTCGGTTCCCGTACTCGCATAGTGCGCTAAGATTAGTGATTTGTCTGTTACCGCATCAGGTCCCGCGCAGTGTTTTGTACTGAGACTCTGAGTTAGTGCTAGTGATAGAAGCACAATATAGTGTAGCAAGACAGTGTACACTAGCCTTGAACATCGGCGAGTGATATTGTATACCTGACTTGATAATACATAAAAATTTTGAGTATTCCGAAGTGTTACTATCCCATCAATCTGCCGGTCTCACGATTGTCCGTGTCCTAAAGAATTATTCCTCGATTACCAGTGATAGTGGAGATCATAGAATAGAGAAGATACATCTGTTGACTATTACTGTTAGTGACAGCAAGCTGTTCCCGCTGAGAACCCTTGTATGCCACATTAGTGACGGGTGCCGGCTGACCCATGCCAATACAGATGACAGCGGTAGCTAGTACACGTTGGTCGCTGCATATTTGGAGATTTCTTATAGTCATTGAGGACGCTCAAAAGTTCGGCGGCACAGCCTTACACTTCGTTATTGATGACTGCCTCTTAATCATACCATTTGAAACTCCGGTCCTCATAAATAGATATGAACATTAGAACGATGGGAATTTGTCTGTTTGCCTAAGAGCTCCAAGCTATTGGCCGTCAGGATTCTCTGCTTTAGATTGTTGGGGGCTTCACGCCAAGTGGGGAGGAAGTCGACGGGTAGTGGGTCTTTCATAAGCTTGTCGTGCA
>LQNS02276803.1:17974-29125 GCA_001587735.2 Parhyale hawaiensis
GAGCATAAATTAAATGAAGGTAAGCATTATTGTAAGCACAGTGTTAATATTTTTCTATTTGGGGAATTTTCATCCAATCTGGGGAAATTTTAGAGGTCCATCTGGGGAATTTGAAAATATCCGAGTGGCAGCCCTGGTGTTAGCTGTGTTGGCTTGGGCTCCTGACCTGCCAGTGCGAGAGCAGCATTGCGTGTTGTGGGGCCATAGTGGGTCGCGGTGGGTGTCCGATGTTTGGTTAGTCGCCATATTGGCGCTTGGTAGTGACGGTGCTTCTCAATAGTTCTAAGGGCCAGCTTACTGTTTACTTTTTGAATCAACTCTTCTGATGTTGGAAACATGCACATGGAAAAATGCCCTGGTGGGAAACAACGCGGAAACACCGTAAGTGAAAACGTCCGGTTTATCATATGACTGAACTGTGAATTAAGTAACAGTAGTATTTATAAAACGAAGGACGTGTGAACATATGTACATATTCAGCAATAACAGTAAAATAGATGAACATTATTGCTCTAGTCTGAATAGTTTCCGTTGTTGATTCTTCAATTGGTTGATTGGAATGCAACAGTGTAGTTATAGCCACGGCTGTTCATTATGTTATTCAAGAATAATGAAAAAACAATATTATTTATTTCCCATACGGCTGCTGTGTCCAATAGCAATTAATACTAACATTGGAGAACTAGCATCAGCGCTAAGGTGTTCCACTTAATACTTGCTACAGAAAACAGAGAAAAATTTTAGTGGACTGTCATTCGGCCAAACTTTTACACTAAAATGATGAAAGGACAAAATCATGTATGGTCTTTGGGGTCCCAATGGACCACACACAAAGCTAAAAAAGTTTGCCCATTACATGAAGTGATATTGCAGACAAAGTGCTAACTATATAATTGGTAACACACACAAGACATCTAAATCTAATTTGTTTACTCTACTTCTAAATGATCTTATATGTCCAGTATATCTAAAATGAATAGTACTAAACCAACATGTCTGTTTAAAATTATGCCACTGGTACTATAATTTAAATATGTGTTTTAAAGTTATCCTGTCAGTGAAAAATTTCCATCGAGAAATCTGTAAAACGAAGTTTTCCTGAAATAGCCTAGTAATATGAACTTGCAAAATCATCCAAATCTATGGATTTTTTTTCAATTAACGTGAGTTGTTAGGTATATAACAAAGAGTAAATGACGAAATTTTGTTAATGATCCGTTTGTTCGTTCGTTTGTCAGTCACTGTTTTGAATTTTATGCTTGTTGGCATAATAATTAAAAATATGTTGAATGGTTTTTTATGGAATTTATAGGAGTTGTTCGTACTGTTAGAAGACATGAATAATTAAATTTTGGTGCAAATCGGTGTGTTCGTTTCAATGTTTGACTTATGTTTGTCATAACGTTTGCTAGCAGTATAGCTCAAAAATGTATGAACGGATTTTCGAAAAAAATTGCACAAGCTGTTATTACTATAAAAAACACGGATGATTACATTTTGGAGCTTATACAGAGAAAATTGTGGTTTCAGTGCTAATTTGAATTTTATGCTACCGTTGCCTCTCATGGCGGAGGTATGCGCTCTCAGAGGGCTCTAGTTTTTACTAATTCAGTAAGGCGTCGATCATTACTGAGCCTCACAACGGACGGCCCTGTAACAAACTCTTCTCTTTCAGGACTCGCTCTGAAACTTTACTCATGAAGACTTCCGCTGTACTGAGATTTCGATATCCACGCGCCGTAGGAGACGGCACCTGGCAGAGAACGCCACCCAAGGTATTCAAGGTATTTATTGTAAAATATGCCTTAATTTTATATCTTACTCGTAGATAATAGTTTATAATAAGGCCTTCTCTTTCCAACCTTACACTCGCCATCAAATCCAACCCAAGCAAGCCGTATTATGATATGATTAGACTGCTCGCGCTGTCAAAAATGACAGTAAGGAAAGTGGGGTGACATTTCTTCGCTGATCATACATTCGGTACTAATATGCTTCTGAAGCATTCGCTACAACCGGCATCTCAAACTACCATATGGTGCGAGTGCTCAGTCTCTTCTAGTTGTGCTGAACATTACACTTCTTACTTCCCTTAGATGACATGCAAAAGAAGCTCAACTGATACCAGCAGCCTGTGAAATATCTCTGAATTTAATTAAATTACAGGCTGCGTATCCTACATACGGTAAAATGATCCTTTATAAACCGGAATCTTTTCTCGCAAGCGATAACTATTTCGTCTTAGGATGACGACAAGCTAAAAACAAAATCAACGCTGTCACATCCGACGGCCGCTTTAGTGTATTTCATATCTCAGTCAAACCACTATAGAAGGTCTGGAAAAGACTGTTATTTTGGCTCAGCTCCTTCTGCCTCTTTCCAGGTGGAGCTGCAGATTCAATGCCGCCATTTTTATGGCCAGTTAACTCAATATTTTTGCCATTTTCCCCATCTCAGTCAACCCACTGAACTGCCTAAGAAATTATGAATACTAGTGCACCAAACGTAACCCTTCTGTTGAATAAGTCATGAAATATGTATTTGAAAACATCTTACCATCCCATCGAAAAAATTCACGCTACTTCAAAATTCACAAAGTCCGCCAAGTCCACAAAGTCCACCAAGTGCACAAAAGCAACCAAGTTCACAAAAGGCCCGTGACCAGGCCTTCACCAATAACCCGGGAATTTCCGGGTTCGTATCCTGGATACGGTTTGGCAAAAAGAAAAGTTGGGTGCCTTGGAATTTTTTTTTTTTTCAGTATTACGTAGATAGGAGAAAAATAAGGCTTCGGACAGACGGACGGACTGGCAGACAGCTCTCTTATTATAGTATAGATTATGACTCAACACCTTCTGACTTTTTTGGATGGACAGACCACAGTTAATCTTATTTGTATTGGCATTGGTCACATTTAGGTCAAGCCACCAGACTCCCGACAGAGAAATATCAACATTGCTCAACTCCTTCTACCTCATTTTGGGTGGGCAGTCACACATACAAATGAACTAAAAATGAACTAAAAAATTAAACTAAAACATCAACACCGCTCTTCTCTTCGCTCGCGGGAGTCAATAATTAATTAGCGGGGAATTTTAACATGTCTTGCAATTGAAGGTGGGGGAAATGAGCTAGAGAATTAGAGAAGATATCAAATCTGTAGGACATTTTACATGCACAGCTCTACAGTAATTCTTCAGATTGGGTCTTCATCTCTGACAATTTTGATTTACTTTTCCTAAAAACTCGTGATGCATTTTACGGATTTACGAGTATTTATCAAAACTGCGTAAAGTCTTGGAGTCACGACAATGGAGCCACCAAGGGGCGAGGGAACATGATAGGGTGACCTCGGTAATGTCAGGGTTTGGATATCTGCGTCAACCTTAGCTCTACATCATAGAAATTTTATATGAAGGTTGGCATGACGACATTGCACTTGCAATTATTATTGAAGTATTTTGCGATAAAGATTGCAAAAGCAAACCCATTCCCTCTATCTTAGTAGAAAATTACCATAAACTAAAACTATTAACAGAGTACCAAGGGCAGATATCCAATGTGGCAGTGGTAGACCCTTACCCGATAGGTTTGCTGACTGTGGGTTTTGTGGTATTTCAACGAGAAAATATGTGAGTATTTGCTGAGACACAAAACTGTGGGGTGACAGCGACCCCCCGTCCTGGAGACGATGGTGTCCAGCTCGACCTAACCTGGCAGCAGTCGCAAATACATCAAGGAAGAAGCTGAACGCAAACAGGGAAGTAAGTGATGATATGCCTAGTAGCTATTGATGCTCAGGTCTGTAGGGTACCATTCAAACAAACTAATTACATGCTAGTGGAACCGTGCGGGAAAAAACATTATACAATAATCGATATTCCTAGTTAATAGACGTAGGCTGATGCGGAATTTTCTCTTCTCTGACTTGTTTCTTCATTTTCTTCATTGAATCTTTTGTAGAGCTCTCATCCTTCGGTCCTCTTTTCTCTGACTTACCGTTTACGCATATTCCATTCACGTTTATCAGCAGCTCTTATTTTCTTCTGTAACCTTTCTGTATGCTTCAAGTCTTTCCTGACATTGCAGGGTCGCATTGATGCTTCATTTCATCTCCATTGTTAGCACGTATTCGTTCTTGAAACTGTTGTGGTCTCGTTCTCCTTTTACGTTCTCTATCCTCCTTTTTATGTAAAAGTGCGTCTTCCATTGTGATAGGCACAAGTAAAATCTTGAGTGAAACACTGCACAAAAATTGAATGCAATTCCAATCAGCTTACATGCAATGTCAGTGCACCGTAGCGAATATACTGTTCTGCAAAATAAGCTATCTGCTTTATTGAAGTGCTGAAATTTTGGCTTTTGATGCGAAATCTTCCCCAGACGAGAAAGACTGTAAACTAGAAAAAATAATTGTGTAATGCCCTTGAAAAACTTAAATTCGTGAGTGCTCCGTTGATGAGCTGTCGAGTTTATACGTCGCGAGAGAAAAAATTTACAAAATCGGACTCAAGAAGGTGCATATAAATTGTTTAGATTTCTAGAAGTATTTCAATCAAGAAATGTCGTCAGATGAAGAGATAAGGAACCTACTTTCGTTATCTTCTGCAACCTGGTCATTAATCTCTGTGGAAACGTAACTTAATAACAAAATCTGCAACCTAACCTATTTGTGTGTCGAAATTGATGAATGGGGTTTTCACAAAACACAATTCACTACCCGCGAAATTCCCAGAGCCCCGCTACAGATAGTAAGTTAGAGAGCTGCAACGCTCTCGGCTTGCTCATTCACGCTGGACCTCGTCTCTCCCTCTCATAGCTATATTGTTCAGAGTGCAGCAGCAACAAGTGATCGCAAGAAGCGAGCCTACCACAATTGCTAGATTCTGCAGTAACTTCCGTGTACGTTTGCAGGTTTGCTGTGGTGCAGAAGCTGCTACGGAGGGCTGTGACCGGCACGTCTGCCTGGAGCTGCTGGCGAGGGACCCCACTGCGCCCCCTGCCGCTACTCTATGGTAACGATGAAGCAGCTGCAGCTCACCGGGTCCAGAGGTCTGTATTGTATTTCTATACTGGAGTGGCTGCAGTAGTTTTAATAACTATTATGATAAATGCTCCTGAAATTGAGTATTTTTAATCAGCGAGCGGTTGTAAGTTGAAAAATATGATGTGAAAGAAGTGCTAGGCAAGTTTGAGGTAAATAAAAGAAAGTCATATAGAACCAAGAAGAAAAACATAACCTCAAGACCGGAAGATGATGATGATTTCTCTGAAATTTGACCTGTTACAAGAGTAGTTCCCGTGTTAGGCTGCACCTTACCAATACTTTGGGAACATTGCGTCATATGTAAGAGCACTCGCCGCGGTGGCACATGTAATATACCATTCTGAGGAGCGAGATACTACGTCACACTTTTGTTTTACAATATGAAAGAACGTCTTTGAAAATGAATCCAGTAATATTTATGCAGAACAAGTAAGAGAAAACCTACTTCTGAATTTTTGCGATTATATCTTGTTTCTTCTTTTGTGCTTATGATGCAGAGAATGATAGTTAGAGATAAAAGTAAGTACAGTTTAGAGACAACATGGAAGTTGGAGTCTTTGCGAAATTGTTTGTTTGGTGACCTAAATGACCATTTCTCAACTGTTGCAAATAACTTAGTACAATTCTTGCCAACCAATAACGTGCAATATCATTTTCCTAGTCCTAGAATTGAAACGCAGTGCAATTTCCTTCCAGTTACAGGTGGTGAGAATGCAAATATTGTAAGTGTAATGAGAAGTGAAAGATTGCATAAAAATGAACTACAACCTTGACATCTACTGAAGATTTTACCACAAATCATTGATTATCTATGTTCTATTTTTAATCAATGTTTTGCTATAGGAACTTATCCCGATGTAGTTAAACTAGCTCGAATCATTCCATTGTATCAATCTGGTAATAAGGATATAGCATCTAATTACAGACCAATATCAACACTTCCCATAATAAATAAAGTTCTTGAAAAACTGATCCATTCACGTTTAGTGAAGTTTATAGATACCCACATCGTTTTAAATGACTCTCAGTACGGTTTAAGAAGAGGCAAAAACACAATACAGGCGATACTTACTTTAGTTCATGACTTGTTATTGGCTTTCGGGGATAAAAACGTTTACAATTTGCTTATTTTTAGATTTAAGAAAGGCCTTTGATACCATCAACCATGAAATCTCACTGAGTAAATTATCCCACTACGGTATTAGGGAGCATTCAAATGATTTGTTTGTGAGTTACCTAGAACAGAGAAGGCAGATTGTAGTAGTTGATGAATGTCATTCCGCCGAAAGAACGATTAACATAGGTGTGCCATAAGGGTCAGTTTTAGGTCCTCTCCTGTTCAGTATATATATTAATGACGTATCGCAGTTTGATGGTGTTCAGTCTTTGCTTTTTGCGGATGATGCTGTTTTTCATATTAATGACCATTCATTACAGACCGCGTTGCAAAAAATGCAAAACTTTCTTGATAATCTTTTAGGCTGGCTCAGAACAAACAAGCTTAGGCCCTACACTGATAAGACTAAGTTAATGCTTTTTACAGCAACCCCTGTAGCCGAAATAACCGATTTGTACTTCAACGACGCTAAGCTCGAATGGGTTAAGATGTTCAAATAGCTGTGTGATATCATTGACGAAAACTTGAAGTTCTCGCAACGTGTAGCATATCTTTGCAATAAATTAAGTAAGTCAAAGGGTATAATATATAGCTGCATTGTCTAATTATTTGCCGAAAGATGCTTTAATCAGCCTGTACTATTCTTTATTCTACTCACAGCTGACATATGGAATAATTACATGGGGTGGGGCCACATATAATGTTTTAAAGAGTGTTATATCCATGATGAACAATGTTCTTAGAATCATACTGCGAGTGAAACGAAATCAGAATAATATACCATTGGTCTCTAGAAATGTTATGAACCAAAATTTAAGTCTGTTAAAGAACGATGATGTCTACCGTTATTTCCTAATGAGATTTGTACGCATGGCTATTTCTGGTAATAACCCATTTTATGACAGCCACTTTAGAAATTTGATTGTTGATCAGCATTATGAAATGGGAAACAGTCGCTTTAATCTGCCTGCAATAAGGTTGGATATAGAAAGGCGATCAGCAGTATTTCAGTGGGTTAGTGTTTTTAATGATCTCCCAGAACCCCTAGTACAACCCATGTCTGATAAAGAATTTAAATGTAAGTTTAGGGAATTTTGTTTGCAAAGCTATATGTAATTGTCGTGCGCCCAATAGGCTGTGTCAGCTTCTATAAGGGCTTGTTTCTAGATTTTAGTTGTGTTATTTAGGATTTTAATCTGAATTTGTCAATGATTTAGAAACAATAAAGGTGTAAAGGTGTAAAGAAAGTATTTAGTTTTTATGTATCTAATACATCGGTCTGGTCTTGTCATTCTAAAAGATTGAAGAAATCGGTATGAATTGAGAGCGTGCTACATCAAATGCAAAAAAAAAAAAAAAAATTCCCGGTGTTCTCCTAAGAAGTATGGTTATTTTTGTATTTCGGTCTTTCTGTAGGTGTTGCTGACAATTTTGTTTCTAAACAGGTGCGAGTCGTTTTTTCTTAAAACAACGGTCAAAATTATAGATTTTTGTATAAACAAAAGGCTTAACTTCTAAATGTCGGTTTAACGTTTTTTTTTTCTTTACTTTATAAATTTGACGTTCATGTGACATCAAAACCTTTCTTAAATGATGCCTGTTAATAAGAAAAAATTCGAGCTGCCGTCCAGATTGCGGCGGTAGAATGCCAGCTTGCTGTTATTCGGACCATTTTCTTAACGTGTAGCCTTGAAGAGTAAGGAAATGTATAAACTGCAGCTATATGTATGCTAAGTTACACCAAGTTAAAAACTATACATGTAGCCTTGAAAGTATTAGGAAATATATAAACTGCAGCTATTATGTATGCTAAGTTACTCTAAGTTATCAACTTAACGTGTAGCCTTGAAAGTGTAAGGAAATATATTAACTGCAGCTATTATGTATGCTAAGTTACACTAAGTTATCAACTTAACGTGAAGAATTGAAAGTGTAAGGAAATATATAAGCTGCAGCTATTATATATACTAAGTTACACTAAGTTATCAACTTAACGTAAAGAATTGAAAGTGTAAGGAAATATATAAGCTGCAGCTATTATATATACTAAGTTACACTAAGTTATCAACTTAACGTGTAGCCTTGGAAGTGTAAGGAAATATATAAACTGCAGCTATTATGTATGCTAAGTTACATTAAGTTATCAACTTAACGTGTAGCCTTGAAAGTGTAAGGAAATATATAAGCTGCAGCTATTATATATGCTAAGTTACACTAAGTTATCAACTTAACGTGTAGCCTTGAAAGTGTAAGGAAATATATAAACTGCAGCTATTATATATGCTAAGTTACACTAAGTTATCAACTTAACGTGTAGCCTTGAAAGTGTAAGGAAATATATAAACTGCAGCTATTATATATGCTAAGTTACACTAAGTTATCAACTTGCTCATAAATCTTGCCCCCAACTTTGGAAAAAAAACTTTTACTGAATGCAACTTTTAGAGTTTTATGTCTAGTCTTCCTAATCCGAAACGTGTCACAAAGGGCTGGTGAAAAATATTGAGACTCCGAGGATCTTTTCAGAGCTAATGCCCCTTACTTTTTACTCACAAAGTTATAGACACCGTTTTGCTCCAGAATATGTTTTTCAATGTAGTCATCACCATTTTCAAGAGACTTGTCCCAGCGGTGAACGAGAACCTTGTTGCCTCAGTCGGTAAAGTCAGCTCCGGATGAAGCGGTCCATTTTTTCACTGCTGCCATTATGGCATTGTTGCGGGAAACTCCGCTCACGCAATGTGTGTCATTCAACCGAGCAGATTTATATTCGACACGGTCAGGTCGAGGCTCTACAGTCAGTGAGACAGGGCCGTCCAGCCGAACTTTGTCACACATTCCGTGGTCTTCAAACTTTTGTGTGGCCTGGCGTTCTCGCGTTGCAAACGAAACGTCTTCTTTCTCGCCCTTGAAAAAGAAAAATATTTTGCTCATACAATTTTTTGATTTAGACTTAAGTTGTTTAAGATATGGAGTTTATCTATAAATATATATGTAAATTTTGGAAATTTCAAACGATTAGAACTCAATTAGTTTATATACAAGAATAAAAACAATAATAATTTTGGAATCCTTGAAACATTTCAAATAAAATTTTAGAGCCAGATTCTCCATTTATGCCCTCATAATCATTTTTTATCAGAACTTAAAACCCACTCCCTTAATTGTTTGTCTCAGATCTTAGTTAGTGATTGCAACGGAATAGAACACTGAGATTTCAGCTGTGATAAATATACATTATGAGGCCGGAAATGGAGAATCCAACTCTGAAGTTACATCAGAAATGCTTCAAGGATTCCAAAACTGCCATTGTTTTTATTTTAGAAAGAAAAGTCATTGAGTTCTATTCGCTTCAAATTTTCCAAATCTACACGTATGTTCATGTATAAACCACATTATTTCAAAAACTAAGGCCTTAATCAAAAAAATAGTTGTTGAAACAATATATGTTTCATTTTCAAAAGTACATATTTTGTGCAAGTTTCTGAACAATTAGTCCGCAATCGATAGCTTTGCCCCACCCCCATGCTCCCCGTCAAAAATGTACCAGTTTGAAGAGTTCTAACCAATTTTTACCTCCGCCAAGGAGGCCATGTCTTCGTCGGGTTCGTCTGTCTTTTTGTTTGTCTGTCTGTCACCAAGCTAACTCAAAAACTTACGAGCGGATTTTGCTGAAATATACAGGGATTGTTAGGTATGTTAGGAGGAATAAACTAGAGCACTCTGAGAGCGCATACCTCCGCCAAGTGAGGCAACGGTAGCAAAAAATTCAAATAGGATCTGCAACCATAATTTTCTTCGTATAAACTCCGAAATCTAATCATTTGTGCCTTTTTATTTTAATAACATCTTGTTAAATTATCTTGAAGATTTGTTCATACGTTATAGAGTTATACTGTTAACAAACGTTATGACAAACATGAGTCAAACATACAAACGAACGAACCTATCTGCACCAAAATTCAATCATTTATGTCTTTAACATTACTAACAACCCGTATAAATTTCATAGAGATGCATTTATTATTTTTTGAGTTATTGTGCTAACAAGCATAAAATAAAAAACAGTGACAAACGAACGAACAAAAAACGGATCATTATTAAAATTTGGATATTTACTCTTCGTTATTTATCTAACAATTCATGTTGATTTTGTCAAAATCTATTCATAACTTTTTCAGTTATGGCATTGGGAAAAATGGGGCGTACAAAGAAACAAACAAACGGATAGACATATCTTCACCAAAAGGTAATCATCTGTTTCTCCTAACAGACCTAATAATTCCTGTAAATTTCATCCAAATCGGTTCTTAACTTTTTAAGTTATCTTGGTGACAGACAGACTAAGAGACAAACAGACAAAGAGACAGTCAGACTGACACGACGAAAACATAGCCTTCTTGGCAGAGGTAATTGTTTTTGGCGCAGATTGGCTGATTTGTTTCTCTGTTTGTCTTGCGCTTGTTATAATGTTTCTTACGCAATAACTGTAAAAGTTTTGAATAAATCTTTATGAGATTTACAGGAGTTGTTAGTTATGGTAAAAGATATTAATGACTAAAGTTTACTACAAATCGATTGGTTCGTTTGTATGGTTGACTTATGTTTGATATAATGTTTGTTAGCAGCATAACTCAAGCAGTTATGAAAGGATATCTAAAAAATTGCAGAAACTGTTACTACTATTAAAATTCACAAATTTCTAGATTTTGCACTTGATACAAAAGAGAAAGCATGGTTTCAGAGCCAATTTGACTTTTTCGTTACCGTTGCCTTACTTCACTGAAGTATGCGCTCTCAGAGTGCTCTAGTTTGTCTAAATGTCCTCATCATATGTCCTCATCGTCAGCAAAACCATCGAGCGCCTATCGAAAAAGCGCATCACTGATCACCTGAGGATGCAGCATCTCATAGCCGACACTCAGCATGGCTTCCGAAATGGAAGAAGCTGCTTAACAAACCTACTGGACTTTTTCTCAAAAGTAAC
>LQNS02276803.1:34206-52575 GCA_001587735.2 Parhyale hawaiensis
CCATCTCATTCTCTCTCCCGCTCCAACTACTCAGTTTGATATCTCTAAGCTCCGCATGTCAGCGGCTCTTGAACGTGCTTGCGTGCATTCAAGATCGTTTCTTGGGCAGGGACTCTTCACCCCTCCCCCTCTTTTTTTGTCTCTCTCTTTTCTCCTGTCCTGGCAATAGCTCATAGAGTGCCGGGGCGTATGTTCTGGTGTCTCTTTGGGAATGGGCCTACTGGTTCGTCTACTGCCGCCTATCTAATCTAATCTAATCTAATATGGAACAGGAAAATACATGGTAGAGCCGTGAAAGAGAAATGTACACAGACACTCCCGTAGAGCCTGGACCATATCATTGTTAATGACAAGCCCGTACTGCATAGGTTTGGGACTGTGGCCAACAGGCGAGTTTTTCTACTTGCTTGTTAACGCAGAATTCAGTGTTCAGATGCTATCACGGTACTATTGGGCCCAACAATGAAGGGCATTTTTGGGGGCGCAGACCGTCGCATGGGAGCTTCCATCACCATTGCTCTTGACAATTTGTCGTCGACTGAGCCCGTGCAAACCTCTGGGGCCAGAAGCAAGGCCTTCTGAAATACTTTAAGAAGCCTTACCAGAAGGCACACGTGCAACAGCAGCAGTGCGTGAGGGCATCCATGTTAGGTTGTGCGGACAAGTTCACTTTACAGCAACTGTTGCCTTTCTGCAGAAGTTAAGGCAAGTGAACCATCGATTGGGCGGTGAATTTAAGCCCAATAGGCTAAACTTATCCTGAAATTCAAACGAGTGAGTTGGCTTTCACCCTTTTGATTGAGTATCAAGACTTTAACTCTTACCCGATTTTAGATGAGACTTTCGAAAACTTTGTCTTGCTCCGTAAACTGGAGCTTGTAGCAGTGATTACGTTGGTTCTGATAGGTGGGAAGGAGAAAACGTCGGTTTGAAAATCTGGATAAGTCCGGCCTAGTGGCTCAAGTGAACTCGACGACAAATTCTTAGAGTTCTCAAAAATGTTATATGTAATTTACATTATAGCCTACGTAATATAATAAATTGGACAGAAAGTTATAATACGTTCCACTTACATAGAATTAGGCTGAATAGTTTCTTGAGTCTGCAACACAATTCAGAATGATGAAAGCAGAACTATTATTAGAAGTTCTAAGCACGTCATGCCTGGTGGGTTCATTTTGGTTCAACTTTAACGAACCACTCAATGACAAGTTAAATCTGCCCTTGAACGTAGAGACGATATGTTCCACTTTACTCAGTTAACTGCATACGTTGCTCGTTTGGACACTCGACAAAACATGCGCTCAGTTATGCTGATGATATCGTCCTTGCTTCTCCCCATTCTAGTGGGCTGCAAAAATTGGTTTCTATTTGCGAGAGCGAAGCCAGCAAACTTCGCATTGAATATAATACTGTTAGAACTGTTTGTATGTATTATACATTAAACCTAGGAGAATTAACCTGCCCTCCGATAAAGTTACTCGACTTAATGGTCGATCTCACTTTTGTAGACAGCTTCTCTTACCTGGGCCATAAATTCACCCATGATTTTCGTGATCACCAGGATATAGAGAATTATATGCGAAAGCTCCACGCAGTGGGCAACATGCTAATCAGAAAGTCTGGTCACTGCTCGGATGACGTTAAATGCCAGCTCTTTCGAAGCTACTGCTATCCTTGTACTGTAACTCGCTTTGGTCTAACTTTAAGCAGAAATCGATTGGACGCCTACGTGTTGCCTATAATGTCATATTTCGGCGCCTGATGAATGTGCTGAGGTCTGCTAGTGCAAGTATGATATTTGCTCAAAGTATACAGATTGTCTCAAAGTCAGATCAAGAAAATGCGCGCCGAGTCTCCAGCTCAGGATAGAAAAATCTGATAACGCCTTACTCAAGGTGATCCGTAACGGACCTGGCTACAAACTATCTAACATGTATAGCCGATGGCAGCGCATACTAATTCTGAGCAGGGCCAAACAACGGGCCGCAATGCAGTGTAGTTTGTAATGATAGTATTACATGATCTTAGTATCTAATGCAACTTTAGTATTAAGCTGTCTCCTGTATACCATTCCATATTTGTACCTAATAAAGCATATTATTATTATTATTGCGAGAAAATCAAGTGCGGAGGCTCATTAGACTAGAAGCCTTTTTAAAATTTCAATCCGTAATGATTACACTGTCTGGATAAGAGGTCATAGATTGGCACAACGAAGTCGTGTTTAGTTAAACCGATCAGGCTTGTGTAATGCTTCTCTAAGAAAATCGTCAGAAAAGATGGAGTTTTGTAAAGCTGGCGGGAATTTGCATTTCCTCTTTATAGAGAGAAATTTGCACACTTTTTGATGAAATAACCCTACAGTTTGGTCAACATTTCTTTACCAATATTTTGCTAAGCGGTAGCGTGGCCTACATTATAAATATAACTATCACCAGGGTAAAGGGAAACAGTGATATTGTTCCAAGGGGTTTTATTTTCTATCGGGGAACACGTCCTAATCAGGGTGATAAAATAATGCTATCCTAGCGGGGGGAAAAGCCTCACATTTTCATACAGAGGGACTAAATAAACCCTTACTCTCAATCCAATGAACAGGTTTACCAAATAGTATACTCAACTTTTGATTATGGTGTCTCCGCAGGCAAGACCAACTGTCCGCCTAACGCGCACTACCTAAAGAACGTCTGCCCAGGGTGCTGTCGCGCACAAGTCTGCCCCGGCGGTTCCTATCCAAACCAACCAGCCGGGCGTCTTGGTTACGAACCAGTAATAAACATTGGAAATCTCGGCTTTCTACTTTGCTAATTTATATTGGATTACCATTTCCTACACTGAGCTAATGGGTTTTGTAAATGTAAAATTTACGGACACTTAACATATGAAATAGTCAGGTCCCCCTTACATGATTTTAATCAGCAATATACAATCAGAATTTCAGCATACGTTGGCAACCGAGCGTGAGTCGCATAGGAGGCTTGGGCATAGGGGGGCAGATGGGGTAGGTGGGCGACGTTGGAGGGGGGGAAGGGAGTGTTTCTCTTTGTGTGGCTGGGAAAGCCGGTGACAAATGGTAGATGCGGGCGTGGATAGGAGGAATGGTACTCGCTACCATTACACTTGACGTGTCCAGGAATTGAACAAAAACGTGCGTTTTAACCCTTTGAGTGGCTTTGCAAGTCTAGCACTTAACCCAGGTATGCTGGAGATGGCCAAACACCCTATCTTACAGAACAGAATTGAGTTCTGGCTGCATCAGGAGTAATCGGTTGCACATCAACAACTGATACGCTATTTACATCTTGAACTGAACACTCGGTTTGGAGTCCTGGATAATTGGGACGTGTAGGACTGTCTTACTGGCATTCGTGACGCTGGGCTATGCCAAGTCTCCTCAGATTGACTCCATACCGGCATTGGCGGGATGTTAGTGTTGTACTTGCTCACCAGCTATGTACATACGTCAATTGTTGTGATGTTCAGCTTGCTGCGTCAGTGTATCTCACATTGACGCCCCAGTGAGAGTTCTCTGCCTCAAACAGATAAGGGGATGGTCAGGGGGTTGCAGCAATCCTTCAGCTATTCCGTCTCTGTCATAACAGCTTTGACAGTAATTGATTGACTAGGGCAGTGCAGTCATCTGGGGACTGCCGGACAATGTACATGTAGCTGCAGCCTGAACGAATGCATGTATGCCGCCCATTTGGGGCGCACAAGCAAATAAGTGTTGCTCTGTTTTTAATCGTCTGAAGCTTCAGATGAGATCTTCGGTTTCGCTATTCACAACCGTGTTGCAAGTGTTATTAGGAACTCGGCTACCCTGAATACAGATGGAAATTCCATCTTGCAAAGCCCAATAGAGTTTAATACTGTCTCCAAAGTAGCAGATAAAAGTTAAATGCTTGAAGCTCTATTCTCGATGGTGAACCAACGTACCCTTTCTTACTAATTCTTACTATAAATGTAAAACTCAAGTTGAAGCGACGCGCGTAAAATGTTATTAAGATAAATTACAAACCTAATCCTCTTGCGAAGGGAACTTGGAGATATGCCTACGAGATCTGTCAGAAGATCCCAGATGCTTGCGTTACGGGATTACCGTACGTCAGGTGTTTGACCGGAATTGCTGCAGGCAGGCTGACCATTAAAGTAGGTGTAATAGCACCGTCTTCAGTGTTTGTTTTCGTTAAATAATTAAATACGGCATTGAATTGCCATACTGTACAGTATTATCACCTCCGCCAAGGAGATTATGCTTTCGCCGTGTTTGTCTGTCTGTCACCAAGATAATTCAACAAGTTATGAGCCGGTTTTGACTAAATTTACAGGGATTGTTCGCTTTGTTAAGAGGAGCAGATGATTAACTTTTGGTGAAGATATGTCCATCCGTTTGTTTGGCTGTTTGTCTGCCTCATTTTTCTCAATGCCATAACTCGAAAAGGTATGGATGGATATTTATGAAATTGACTTTAGTTGTTAGGTATATAAGAAAGAGTGAATGACCAAATTTTGGTAATGATTGGTTTGTTCATTCGTTTGTCACTGGTTTTTAATTTATGCTTGTTAGCACAATAACACAAAAAATAGTTAATGGATCTTGATAAAATTTATAGGGATTGTTTATAATGTTGAAAGTCATAAATTATTGAATTTTGGTGCAGATCGGTTTGTTAGTTTGTAGGTTTGACGCATATTTGTCATAACATATTTTAGCAGTATAACTTAAAAAGTTTCGAACGGATCTTCAAGAAAATTGCACAAACTTTTATTACTATGAAAAGACGCAAATGATTAGATTTTGCAGTTTATGCAACGAAAATTATGGTTTCAGAGCTAATTTGAATTCTTTGCTACTGTTGCCTCGCTTGGCGGAGGTATGCTCTCCCAGAGTGCGCTAGTTAAGCAATACGTTTACATGATTAATATTTCGAACATTTGTTTAGCCTACCAGTGATGCATTATAAGCACTGGGCAAAAGCAGTGCTTGCGACGCATTGTCACGGACCCTGTCTATTGTATCTGCAAGCCAATAACTACACAGCAAGAGCTGCGGGTATGCGTAGACATAGGAGAAGTTGTGAAGTAAGATGAAACGCATTAAAAGCACAACGCACAGCTGAAATAGATAAAGTAGTATGTCGTGTACTTGAAAATCCAATTAAATATAGCTTCATTTACACATTTTCAAGCGTATTTGAAAATACAGCTTCAAATAACCAGCTGTATTTAAATAAGTATTTGAATACATTTGTACATAAATACTGTCCGTCCCTGATTGCGCTGAGATCGGCTGTGAGGGCGGTTGCCAGGGCCCGCGAATGTTGATTGGCTCTGTTATTTTCTGCATATTTGCTTCTGACGCGCGTCCATGTCAGAGATTGCTTGCTTAGAGTGTCCCGCAGTCAAAATCTACAACAGATAACTCAAACTTTCAGTTCTGAGCGCATCAATGCAGTCATTAAAACAATGCATTCTTAATATCCTCGCATTCATTGGGCTGGAATGAAAAGTAGGAGGCATTACTTTTGGGACGACCCTCGCAATGCTGAGCTACATCAAAATATAATATGCCCATGTTCCGCAAACGCCCGTTTGCAATATCAAATGTTATATAAGCGTGCGAACATATACACTTACATGTTACAAGCGCCATGTAACACACAGGTACAGTGAACACATTTCTCAAGTCCCATGGTGCATTGAAGTTTAGAAATAAATCAATTGAATCGCAATTACTTGCTACGGCAGTAAGAGATTGGAAACTCAATGTATAGTGGAAGTACTGAACTCTCCAAAATACGCCAAATTTTTGCAGTTAATTAGGGATGTTCAAGTTCCAAGGAATATACTACATAAGTTCGAATAAGGTAAGTCAAAAGAAGTTTGTTAGGTCAGACAAGGTGCATTGGGCTAGACAAGGTGCATTGGGCTAGACAAGGTGTATTGGGCTAGACAAGGTGCATTGGGCTAGACAAAGTGCATTGGGCTAGACAAGGTGCATTGGGCTAGACAAAGTGCATTGAGCTAGACTTGCAAGGTGCATTTTACTAGACAAGGTGCATTGGGCTGGACAAGGTGCATTTGGTTAGACAAGGTGCATTGGGCTGGACAAGGTGCATTGGGATGGACATGGTGCATTGGGCTGGACAAGCTGCATTGCGCTGGACATGGTGCATTGGGCTGGACAAGGTGCATTGGGTTAGACAAGGTGCATTGGGCTAGACAATGTGCATTGGGCTGGACATGGTGCATTGGGATGGACATGGTGCATTGCACTAGACAAGGTGCATTGGGCTGGACATGGTGCATTGGGCTGGACAAGGTGCATTTGGTTAGACAAGGTGCATTGGGCTGGACAAGGTGCATTGGGATGGACATGGTGCATTGGGCTGGACAAGCTGCATTGCGCTGGACAAGGTGTTCACCTTAAGCTACAAGATCTGCACTAGGCAAGATGAGGTGACACGACAATAACTATGATAACTAGAGCACTCTGAGAGCGCATACCTCCGCCAAGTAAGGCGTGCTAGCGCGGCTCGTTGCTAGCACTATGCTCATAAAATCTTCAGTCAAGAAAACATTCACAAAAACGTAGCCGAGAATCAAAGATACAAAAAGCAGCCACCACAGGATAGAGCGTAACATTGTTTTTATCATTTCTTTTCCATGATAATAGTTTACTCCAGCCTGAGCCTGTCGTGACTTAGCTTTCACTGTGCCCGAATGAATTTCATATCTTATCCCAGAGTTACTATCCTACTAAAAACTTTTTCTGTGTGGGACATCTTGTTAAGATTGATGTGATGTGTCATCTTGGTCGGAATGTGAGTATGTTTGTTCTAAAAGTAACATAGCAGTTGTATTGCACTAAGTTGGTAGTACATGCGAGGCAATATACATCATTGGGGCAACGAAAGTAAGTCGCATATACTTGCATCATCAGTACCTTGGGCATCCCCGCGGTGGACCAGCGGAGGTGGATATCTTAGAGAAAAAACCATCAGCAATGTCACGTGTTGCGCTTCGTATACACAGAGAGGCAGAGCACGCCGCGGGAGCGCGATGGGGAAAACATAGACGTCACGGGCTTCATCTCAATCGTCCTTAGGAATTCCATTGGTCGGAGTATATAAGGCAGTAGCAGGGCTAATTCGATGGACCCTTCCTTTAGAGTAGCTCCGCTCCAGTGCACCCATCCGCGCCACAGATCTAAAGTATCAGTCAAGTCATAGCGCCTCCTGTCATTCTGTCGTTCTGTTATTTCCTTGTTGAGATGTAGTACTATTCTAGTTATTCTGCACGTCGGTGCAGNNNCATGATGAGCAAAAGCCGTTAATTCGAAAATCAAATAGGATTTACTGGGTTTTATTGGATAGTATTGAGACTGGAAAGGGATTGGATGTGTTGGTTTATTCGTTCAATTACCACTGGTTGGAAGGGACGTTTCTAGATGTTCAGTGTAGTTGAGCAGTAGAGATCGCCATTTCTCTAGTGACTCTCTTAGCATTGGTTGTTCCCATTATTTCGTATTTCTGTGAGATTTGTAATTTCGATTCCAGCTGTTGCGTTGGCGTCATGAATCTCATGTTCTTTCTGTGGTGACTCGACATGCATTTTATCAGGATGCAGTTATTGACATTATTACTTTCCATATTGTGTGTTTTCAGTACTTAAGATAATGTGCTGAGTGATTATACATATACGGTTTGGTTCTAATCGACAGCGCATGTCAATGACTTCTGATTAATGATTTATCAGTTTGGCACCTTCAGTGCATTACAGGATTTATATCAATCTGTTCTGCAGTCCAAGATCAAGTCAGGATTAATTCTAGACAATTAACATGTCACTTAGAACATATGGATGTGCAGTTCATCATTGGGCGTATTTAGCCCACGTAAATGGTGTTTTTAACTAATTCTTTTCATTTTTTTCTCAACAATGTCTGTTCATTGAAAATAGACATGGTTAATTTAGTTTGCGATCAAATACAATACGGCATACACCTTCAGTGTATCCGAGCTGTCACTATCATTCAGTTTAATTGAAACGTATGTAGCTGAAATTGTTCATAGTTTGTCATTTCATGTTGATTTATCAGCTGTACTTGTTCACCTAGCTTGGCTGGTTTACGGTTATGTACCTTCGTGAATTAGGTACGTCATCACAAGCATAAGTCAACATAGAATACGTCAGTATTGTTGTCTTGTATTTTAGCCTCTGCGTCTTCACTTCAGTAAGAAGGTTTTGAATTCGAGTTAGCAAGTTCACTACATTGCCGTGGTGCCTTCTGTACCAGGGGTTCATTCTCTAGGGGTGACATCTTCTATATCACCCACTCGGAACTGTGTAAGACGCTGTGACTAAATAAACGAAAAAGAGCACTCATGGCAGTCGAAAGACCAAAAAGTAAATTAGCGTATCATATCTCCTTGTCTTAGTATTAAGTCGACCAAGAGAGGAGATCAGTAGGCAGTCCATGAAAATCCGGACGACCATGGAGAAGTAAAATAAGCTCAAAGAAAAGAGCAAGGAATATGGATGTTCTAGATGATTTATGGAGAACCTGCAGTCATTTGGTTACTTGAACTTGGTGCAACAGGTGTTGTGCTTGGTCTTAGGTCACTACATGCATGCAGGCTAAGTCAATCCTAGTTCGAGAAACTGAAGCTAATCGGATTCGGTTGACTTCTGTGTCATGTCACGAGCAATAATAAGAAAAGAAGACAAACCCCTCAGGTTAGTGACACGACAAAGGCAACGGTTGCAAAAATTCAATTTCGCCCTGAAACCATAATTTTCTTTACGTAAACTACAAAATCTATTCACTTGTGCCTCTTGTTAGTAATAACAGCTTGTGCAAGTTTCTTGAAGACTCATTCATAACTTTCTGAGTTATACTGCTGACAAAGGTTATGAAAAACATGAGTCAAACATACAAACGAGCAAGCCGATCTGCACCAAAATATAATCATTATTGCCTTTCAACATTACCAACAACGCGTATCAATTTAATAATGATCCATTCTTCATTTTTTGGTTATTGTGCTAACAAGCATAAATTAAACACCAGGGACGAAAAACCGAACAAACGGATCATTACCAAAATATGATAATTTATTCTTTGTTATATACCTAACAATTCATGTTAATTTCATAAAAATTCTTCCATAACTTTTTGAGTTATGGCATTGAGAAAAATGAGGAAAACAAACATACAGATGGACATATCTTCACCAAAAGTTAATCATCTGTTTCTCCTAACAGACCTAACAATCCCTGTAAATTTCGTTCAAATCGGCTTATAACTTTTTGAGTTATTTTGGTGACAGACAGACAGAGAGACAAACACGACAAAAACATAACCTCCTTGGCGGAGGTAATAATGATATCTTGTTATATCTGATGGTGCTACCATTAGATAAGATGAATTTACTGGCTTAGGTGACGTGCTATAGGTAATACTAGTTGAGTAGGGTTAGATAGGCGGCGTTAGGTTACGTATGACATTCAAAACGTTTTGGTTGGTTGGTAGAGCTAACATATCCATTCGAGATACATATTATTGAAGACTCACACTCCTACGTATTCTGTAAAATACTTACATATTTCTGGGGCTGTGTCATCCAATTCCTACTGCACTAAGAGTACTCATAAGCAGGTATATTTTTCGGTTCTAAGATAATAGCCACAGAATAGGGAACGTTTTGGCTACTTAGAGAGTAAGCAAGCGGCACAAGATAGCAGGTCAGGGCCCTAAGGCAGATGATCAATTATATCTAAAACTCTTCTGCATCGCAGGTTCACAAGGAAGGTGAGGATCAGGAAGGCTGCACGTATCATCTTATACTAAATTTGAACGTTTCAGGCATCCTACCCATCATCAGCAAAACTGTTAAAATAAAATATAAGAAATTTACTAACAAAGACTAAAGTTCACTAGTAAAAACAGCAAGGAACACACATAAATTGAAACACTGAATAATAAAAAAAACTAACGGTTGACGATATGTAATGGGTATGCGCTTTGCATTTCATTAAGAAGAGGCTTCAAATTAAAAATGTACAGAGATTCTAAAATACGCAGGCAAACAGGCGAGGACTGCGTACCTAAAATGGAGAAATTATCAAGATCGACTCGGACGTCACACCGTTCGGCATGCTGTCTCACCATAGAATAAGGAGGACTAACTAGCATGCTTCCCGTACGAGCACTCCTGCCGCTGTGTTCACAGACTCTGGTCATAATAGTACGCACAGTAGAACCAATGTACGTAGACCCACAGAGCGGGCAACAAAATTGATAAACTACAGAGTTTAGAACTGCTTTAGGAGGCCTGTCCTTGAATGTGAAAAAAACCTATAGTGAATTTATTAACTAGTAAAAAAATAAATTTCTTGTCGGGAAAGTATTTAAGTACAATTTTTTCCAATTCGCTTTTCATCTTTTCCGACTGCTGGCCAAAATATTGAAGTGTTTCAATTCATGTGTGTTCCTTGCTGTTTTTACATGTGAACTTTAGTCTTTGTTAGTAAATTTCTTATATTTTATCTCAACAGTTTTTGCTGATGATGGGTAGGATGCCCGAAACGTTCAAATTTAGTATAAGATGATATGTACAGCCTTCCTGGTCCTCACCTTCCTAGATGATCTATGGGATGTAGCTTCCGCTCCTCCACAAGCTGGCGACTTTGGGCTGACCAGCCTGCAGACATCGAGTCGCAAAGGGAACACGACCTTGCCAGAAGCATAAATTTAGAGCTAAAAGCCTCATTTCTTGCGAGTATTCTGAGTCTATTGTGAAGTAGATGGGCGGCTCTAGAACTGTTTAAACCTAGGAGCAGAGCGTGTTAAAGCAGACTTAGCCGCAATATACGTGTGTCTCAGTTGAAATTGTTTCTGTTCCACAGTTACCAAGGCAGTCTGAACGTCCTGCGTAGATGAGGAGGTGGATGCTGAATGAGGTATGTTTGGAGAAACAAGGTGCGTGCGTTATGGTGGGCGTGGCAGCTTGAGGTGGACAAAGTGTGTCGAAGTTGATGAATTGCGTTTTTGAGAAAACACAATTGACTGCCCGCGAAATTACCAGGGCCCGCTGCTAATAATAACTTAGAGCTGCCAGACTTTCGGCTTGCTCATTGATGCTGGCCTTCGGCTCCCTCGCAGATATTCTCAGGAGTGCAAAAGAAACTAGAGCACTCTGAGAGCTTACACCTCCGCCAAGCAAGGCAAATGTAGCAAAAAATTCGTATTGGCTCTAAATCATGATTTTTTTCTGTATAAATTCCAAAATCTAATCATTTGTGCCTTTTGATAGTAATAACAGCTTATGTAATTTTCTCGAAGATCCGTTCATAACTTTTTTGTGTTACACTGGCAACAAATATTATGACAAATATGAGTCAAACGAACCAACCGATCTGCACCAAAATTCAATCATTCATGTCTTCTAACATTTCTAACAAAGCCTACAAATTTCCTAAAGATTCATTAATTATTTTTAGAGTTATTGTGCTAACAAGCATAAAACTAAAAACGGTGACAAACGAACGAACGGATCATTACTTAAATTCGGTCATTTACTCTTTGTTATACACCTAACAACTCATGTTAGTTTCATAAAAATCCATCCATCAGTTTTTGAGTTATGGCATTGAGTTAATCATCTGTTCCTCCAAACATACCTAACAATCCCTGTTAATTTCGTCCAAATTGGTTCATAACATTTTGAGTTATCTTGGTGAGAGACAAACACGGCGAAAACATAACCTCCTTGGCGGAGGTAATAAGTGCTTGTGAGAAATGAACCTGCCAAAATTACCAGATAATGTACTAATTGGCGTGTACGTTTGCAGCTCTGCTGGGGTGACGAGGATCCAATTAGTACAGCTAGAATCGGCGCCTCTGCCCAGAGCTGCTGGCGAGGGACCCCACTGCCCCTACTTTACGGTAAAGATTCCACTAATAAACTACACTACACTTAGCTTCATGTTCAACATGCCAAGTAGTTCCTGCGGCTGTTAGAGGACACTTCACTGTTAACTTTCCTAATTAACGTAGTGGCCTCAACAAAAAGCAAACCGTAGAGATGAAACAAATGCGGTTATCAGCAAGAAACTTAAGCTTGTGAACAAAGGTCATGGCTGGGGGACGATCATTGAGTTTAACCTCACCAAAATAAAGTAAATAATTTGCTAAAATCAGAAAAGGGCATGTAACTAGTTACTGTAACGGCTTAAGTAACGGGCGTTACTTTTTGTAACGAGTAACGGTATCCCCTTAGCAATTTTTGAAACGTAACGAGTAACGGCGACGCCCGGATAGATTTTATCAAAAGTAACGGAAATTGCCGTTACTCGTTCCTCGTTACATTTTCTAAATTTGTGAAAAATACAAGAGATGAGCTGGCGGCAAAGAGAAAGTTATGTTAAAAGAGTGGTATGAGGATTTTTAAAAGATGCAGAAATTTTTGGCAACTAAAGTATGACCGCACTTTTTGGATACACATATATTTTAACATTAAGAAAGTAATTTTTTGTTCTAAAAATCTTCGAAAGTTTGTCCACAGACGCGAATGAAGCGCACGTTTATATTGGTAACTCACGCTATGAAATCAATATTCTGCACGACTCATTTCAGCGATAGGAACATCATTTAAATAGTAATAAAGGACGAACGTAAAATCAAACATTTTACTGGGTTTCTGCCCGAGCACAAAACGGACGCCACACTTTCCCCACAATATATTTGGAAGATAATAGCTATATTTTTGAGGAAATCTTTTATCAAATTAAAGTACCGATCATTCCAGTTGCATCAAGTCTCTAGCAAGCGCCTCAATAAAAATGTAATGATACTTTCCTTTTTGTTGGTCATGACTGGAAAATAGGAATATAGATCCCATTAAAAATATGCAACACGCTGTGCAAATGTTGCAATTATACCAAAATGTTTTACGAATGCATAAATTTCCATGACTATCCGTAACAAGTTACTCTATGTGATGGAAGAAGATATGGAATTGATTTTAAGACAATTATTGGGCTCTACTCGAAGTAGAATTTATTATTGGCTTTTTCATAGCCTCAGTGCACTAAATAACTCGAATTTGCAACGAAAAATAGGTCGCTTATTTTCTCAAACATTTATCAATAAATTTTAGTGATACTACCATTGACTCACGTATATCAACAATTTGCCAATGTCTCTTTCAATTACGCCAAACTAAACAATTTTATGTAAAGCAGGAGAACTCTGAGAGCGCATACTTCCGCTAAGCAAGGTAATGTTAAAGAAAAATTCAAATTGGTATTGACAATAATATTTTTTACTATCACAAAAATTCTGTTATTTGTGCCTCTTGACTGTAATAACAGTTTCTGTGATTTTCTTAAAGATCTGTCCGTAACTTTTGAGTTATGTTATGACAAATACAAAGACAAACGTTGGTCAAGCACACAAACGGACGGAGCGATCATTACCAAAATTTAGTCATTTGGGCATTTCAACATTTCTAACTATTAATGCAAATTTTATGAAAATCTCTTCATCACTTTTTTTTCAATTAAGTTTGTGATAAAAATAAAACCAAACAAATAACCAATAAAATGTGATTATCTACCCAGTCGAAAATAATGGTTGTGATTATAGTAGAGTTACTATGACTATAGTCGAGATATTGGTTGTTTATTATCGATATATCCTCCATATTCAACCATTAATGGGGTGCATTATGGTAGAGATATGTCCCAACCTCCGACCATATTGCCAACCATAATTCCCGACCATACATACCCAATAACAACCATAAAAGTTTTAGCTGCACAACTATGATCCACCATAATGAATCGTAAGAAACACCATTCACGACCAAAATCGACTGTGTTCAGCGAATGATACAACTATGTTCTACCAAGATCAACTTTTTCACCTGTTGACATACTATGCCCTGGATGACGTCTGTGTTTGCTGATGATTAATTTCTTTTACAAAAAATAATATTTTATACGCGCTGGTTAGGCCTGCTGCTCAGAATGGTGAAAAGCTCTAAGCTTCACGATGATGCTATAGAGCAGGAGCTTGAACCAGTCTGTGCACTAACACACGTTTATATATATATATACAAATTCTTCAATTCTAACTGGTATACAGCTATACGACACAGTTTAGAGGAAGTAACTAGTCGATTGATGGATTCTGGCCGTACCCGTTGTCAAGGTACGTAAGGCCAAATCTACCATGGAGCTTGACATTGTTTTCCATAGAGCTAATAGGAATAATTTGTTTATGAACTTACAGATATAAATTGAATGAACATAAAAAGGTAGCAATATTTGATCAAAGATTGCAATACTGTTTTAGAAGGGATTCAGCAAATAAATACAAATGATTGGTAACTACGCTAAAGTGGCAAAGCGTTAGTAAAATTCAGAAACTACATAAAAATAATGTCCAGACAGTTAACGTCCTTACATACCCTGCAATTTTTTGCAGTTCATCGACAGGAATAAAAAAAGTGAAATGTGCACAATTTTTGCACTATAATATGAAATTTAAGATGTTTCGCATTGAAACTTATAGTCATAGAATATTATTTTATTCGATTATGTTTTGAATTTTAGCCATATTATTATAGTCCATGCCAACCCATACGTATTCTTCCCCAAATAATCGTAGGAATTCCACTCATGATCTTACGTACGGAAATCCGTTGATAACCTACCGTGGTTATGCTGTAGCATATGCTCTACCATATATAGTCTTCAATCATCCATGTACTACCATATATAGTTTTCATACATCCATGTACTACCCTCGGCCTTCGTTTCCTGAACAAGCTTTAACAACCAATATTGCCTCCACCAATATCGACCTAAATATACTAAAATCAACGGTATATTATGGTCGGCACCCCTACCATATTGTTTCATCATCCATAATCGACCGTAATCTCTCAGACACCACTATATTCTGCCTAATCACAACCATTATTTCCGACTGAGTATTCATCAAAACATACTTAATAATTCACAAAAAATTTATAGAATCCCTCCGTAAATTTTTTAGTTATATTTCAAAGAAAAAAAAGCAGGACAATAAACCAATCAACAAACAGTAGAATAGATCACCAAAGTTCAATTTATCCTTTGTTCCCCCTACCATCCCTAACAATCCGAGTAAATTTCGTAGGGATCCGTCATTAACTTTTTGACTCACCTTCGTGACGGACAGAAGAACAAACTCCACAAAAACATAACCTTCTCGGTGGAGGTAATCATTTGTTAACCTCACTGAATAATCAGTAGTGATAAAATTGTCATCAATACCAGTATTTCAATGGTAGAATTTGGGTTGAAGGTAATGGCAGTTATTACCTTTGCCAACGAGGTTATGTTTTTTCGAGTTTGTATTCTTTGTCTGACTGATTTGTCTGCTTGTTGGTCTATCAGCAAAATAGCTCAAAATTTATCGATGGATTTTTGCGAAATTTACAGGATTTGTTATACAAGTTAGGACGAACAGAAGCTCTTTAGATAAGATTCGTTCAACCGTTTGTTGTTTGCTGCTTGCCTCTTTTTCGAGTAGTGACATAACTCTAAAAGTTATAGACTGATCTTTATGAAATTCACAGGAATTGTAAGAAATATGAGAAGACACACGTGGTAAAATTTTTGTGATTATTAGTTGATCCTAGCTGGTCTCATTAACGTTTGTCAGAACATAAATCAAAAAGTTACAGATGGATCTTCAAGAAAAATGCAGAAGTTGTTGATACAGTCGTGAAGCATAAATGATCAAACTTTATGATGATCAATAAGTCTCAATTGAGTTTTTCGTTTATGCTGCCTTGCTTAGTGGAGGAATGCACTCTCAGGGTGCTGTAGTTTAGAATGCAGATTAATAATACACAGCATTGAACAGTTAACTATACTATCTGATGCTGAAACTCAACGCTAACTTGAATCTTGGCTATGGCCAATGAATCAGAAATAGTCAGTTCACATCAGTCATTAATTTAGTCAAGTAATGTAGTGCAATATGACTCATGATTTTCATTTATTTCAAGAGTAACTCAGTTTTATGTGTGGACGAAACTTCAATGTTATTTCACATGACATGTTTCACTGCGAATTATTTTCCGTAGCAAATTCAGCTGAAATCTCTCCCCTAGCAAAAATAACAAAATATTATTCTCCTAGAGGAACAATTGAATGTTTGGTATTGGATAAGTTATTACTGTCCTTAGGAATTTGGATTTACTGATAAAAGGAATGAGTATTATTCACAAAGCAATATGACCGCGATATTTAGATCAGCGGTGCTTTATGTCACTGTATTAAATTTAAAGATGGGTTGTGTTCTCTTTACTTGTTTCAACAACTGCTCGCACATGCCAATCTAGAAACTGCTGAGTATTGCATGAGAAAAAAATGTTCAGTTAGTTAATGCAAAGATCACATATATGCATATAAACCAAAGTTGTTTTTTAGTGAAGTCAAATGGATCTATCTTCGTGATTTTTGCTTTCGAGACTCAGTCGAATATACCAACAATCTCCTAAGCTGGATGGTCACTCAAGCTCTTCTGATAATTGTAGTGCAAAACTAGTGAGTCCGGCAGTGCAAAGTGACTTCATATAGTTTGTGATGCTGTCTTGTCATCGTTTATTCCTAGGGTACTAAAATTCTATAATGAAAGATGCTCTGTCTCTGATAATATTTTACTTGCCATATCGTTTCGATATAATTACACTGTTATCTTAAATTTACCTGTAAAATTTCTTCGAGAGCATGGATTTTTTATACGTCGACTTTAACCTTAAAAATTAAAAAGATGGTCTCGATTTATTAGGTACGCAATTGTTGACAGACAGAACATCAAAATAATAGACAAAGAGACAGAGAAACAAACCTGACAAAAGCTTAACCTCCTGGGCGGAGGTAATTATAAAATAACTGTTCTAGGCGGCGCAAAGAGTGCGCCTAATGGTGAGAAGCACTTATATGTGAGTACTGGAAATAGGTAACTTGTAAAAGGAATTTTAGCCGGTCTAACTTTTTGGTGCCCTAAATTCTATCACAATCTACCACCATTGATCTAAATACATAAACAAAATTGCATTTCTTGCTAATTAACACGTTTCATGTATCACCACGAACAGTTAACTTTTTGTTTGAATTCGCTATATTAACTGGAAAACTTTTTATCAAAATTATATCAAATTGTCTTCTGGTGCACTACTGATTTTGAGTGAAAAATCTAAATTAGAATAAGCTACTGCCTATGCATATTCCTCTCAAGTAACAAAATAGATTTTAAAGCCCTCTCTAGTCAGACATTCGACTAGGCTGGTGAGAGCTGAATGTTTCGCGTTCGATCGAAGATAGCACTGAGAGATTTTTTCTTTGACGCATACTTAACCATTCAAAGACATATACGCTTTTGTACATTTATTTCTCACAGGATAAGTGCTGTTTGAATTCTTTTGCTTCATTTAAATAACTTTTCTCATTATTATGCTGTAGAAAAATGGCAAAATTATAATCAATTTTTCTCTAGGTTTCTTGGATCACTTTTGAACTACTTACAGTATCCAGACGTGAATCTGTTTTCAGTGATAGTTTACTACGCAAGAAAGAAGGACTTCACTTGTAGTGGAGAGTTAATGGGGTTCTCCTTCTACTCCAGTATTGCCAAAATCAAGAAATAAGCTGGCTGATACAATATGCATTGCACGACAAAATCATAACTGCGAAGAACAAGAAAGATACGTCCATGCGATCTTTTGCTTCCGTACATCACCCATACCAAGTCTCCTCACTAAGAGTGGCGAACCTAGCATGCAACAGCGCAAGGCGCAACTTACCTATCAGTACTTAGCCTGCTTAGAACAAGTCCCACAATCCTCGGTCATGAACAGTGTGTGCCAAGACGGGGCAGAGGGAGCAAACTTTTCTTACACGCTTCCCTCCTCGAATGGCTATGAAGCCCTCTCCTTCATAGCGGAAATCGAGCCCCTTAAGGTGGCCCCGATCCTGTTCAGAGACAAGCCGACCTGGCGCATACCAGTCTCAACTTTTTGCCCTGGCACTCAGTATCCAAAAAAGATAGACTCCCATTCCCTTTTACTAAAAGCTCTCTTCACGGATCATGCGAGAGACCAACATAGCGAGTCTACCCATATCTATACCGATGGTTTTAAAACAGGAGACCGAATTGGATGCGCAGCGGCTGGGACTGGTGAAACTAGAGAGATTACCGAAAACCTCTGTTTTCACCGCCGAGCTGTTCGGTGTGTGCAGGGCGCGGCTCCTCATTAGAGACAGCGATGAGAACAACTTTACCATATTCTCCGACTCACTGAG
>LQNS02276804.1:3434-15883 GCA_001587735.2 Parhyale hawaiensis
CATTTCTTGCATTGCCGAAGTTGAAATCGTAGCACTGAAGATGTCTGAAGCTTCCGTTGGCACTCTCATGCTTCTTGATTCGTAGTTTTTTCCCACAGATGATTTCGTTGCATGAGCTATTCTTCCCACTTTGGTGCAATTGTCAATGAAACTGACGAAACATAAGTTTTCACGGGCAGTAGACAATTATTTCTTCTAGCTTACCGTTTTCCTCTGACGAAGCAGTTTTCTCTTCATAGGTCAAAAAATTTGAGCACCTCATATGAAACAGATATTGAGGGGGAAGACGGTATCAACGGAATCTTTGCTACGGAGCGATCACATTGTATATAAGCAGCTATTTTGTTCAAGTTTGTTGGAGTATTTTACTCAAGATGTTACTTCTGCCTGTCTATATAGAAGACCTAAGGATGCCAGCACGATAAAGGATCATTGACGAAAAGAAGAAAATTAAGAAGCAAATAAGACAAGAGGAGATTCCGCACTGGCCTAGAGGCATTAGGCAAACGCAAAGGTTATTGCGTGAATTCTTCTCGCACGGGTCCACTAGTATTATATAGATAGATAGATTAATTTACATTTCAGTGAAATTTCGACGCTTGAGGTTCACCTCTCGCTTGGTATCCAGGTTACCGTAAGACCTGATAACTATCGGTGAACTAGAGGGCACAGGCGTCAAAAATGACGACAAAAACTTTTTGATTGAGCTTTTTATTGTTCCGGTTCCCAGTATAGGTTTTGCTGCATTATAGGTCTCATCCATACAGGCCTGATCTTCCATTAGTGAAACGCAAGCTGTACAACCATGAGTTTTGCGATAGCAAAATATCCCCCTGCAAGACAAGGAGTGAATATCAGCTCAAGGAGCTTCTAATGGGAGGAGCAAGCCCAAGCACTCCCTGGGAGAGTAAACACATGGCTTTGTCACGTGATCGAAGCTGGCGTTTGTAATCCTTAAAGTGGCTGAAGTGGCAGTGGTCAGCGAATATAATTAAGGAAGATACAGACAGGCAGTTCTTCAATATTTTTGCAAAGACAATCGTGTCTGATGATTTATATCCCAGTGCTCACCCTGTTACTTTCATCATCAGATGGTATACAGGATACAAGTTTACTTTACATACTTCCATCCGCTCGGAATTTCGTCGATCGTTAATGGCTATAAAAATTTGAGTTCAGGACTCCTTCCTATATAGGCTGCGTGAGACAATGCCGCTCTCCGATTGGATAAGCCACTCAGCCAGTTTAAGGGAAAAGTTTACTCGCAACACTCCGGTATGATAAATAGAGAGGGTGCGCTTCTCTCTATTAGAACCTCCTTGTATCAGCTTGGAATTGTTTAAGCGGTAAGCGTCTCTCCGTCACTGCGTTTCGGAGAGACGGACCAACATTGGAGCAAGGCAGGGAGCAAGCAAGCGACCAACAACTGTGTTTTATTATATAGCGGATGCTTTTGACTGAACTATATTTTCTTACTGCTGCTCGGCACTGGGCGAATTCAAATTTGATATTCCTGTCCTATCTTGCACGGAGGATATATTGCTCTCTCAAAACTGATGGCTGTAAGACTTGCCTTCCATTAATAGAAGATCAGGCCGGCAGGGATGAGACCTATTTAACAGCAAAACCTATAGTTGAAACCGGAAAAACAAAAATGCCTAATCACAAAATTACTGCCGTCATTTTTGACGGCTGGGCCCTCTAGTCTAATACTAAGAATGACCGTCGTGTGTTTATACATTTATATGTTTGGTGTCACGCTCTTAACGAAATAGATAGGCGGAATTTAGCCCAGGTTGAAGGCTCTGGTTGTCCTCTCAAGCTCCATTGAAAATGATGGGCAGAAAATAGGCCGGGTTGCAGAAGATGGCAAACGTATCTTAAGCAGGGACAGTTGAAATTCCAACAATGAAGATATCGCAGGCTTAGTCTTATTTGTACGAGTATTAGCTTCTCCATACATCGAATCTACGGCAAAGTATAGGGCGACCTTATGTCTGAATGCACTTCTTGCATTGCCGAAGTTGAAATCGTAGCACGGAAGATATCTGAAGCTTCCGTTGGCACTCTCATGCTTCTTGATTCGTAGTTTCTTCCCACAAATGATTTCGTTGCATGAGCTATTCTTCCCGCTTTGATGCAATTGTCAACCAAACCGACGAAACGTAAGTTTTCACGGACAGTAGACAATTATTTATTCTAGCTTACTGTTTTCCTCTGACGAAGCAGTTTTCTCATCGTAGGTCAAAGTTTGAGCACCTCAAATGAAACAGATAATTGAGGTGGAAAGACGACATCAACGGTATCTTTGCTACGGAGCGAACACATTGTATATTAGCTGCTATTTTGTTTAAGTTTGTTGGAGTGTTCTACTCAAGATGTTACTTCTGGCTGTCTATATAGAAGACCTAAGGATGACAGGACGACAAAGGATCAATGAAGAAAAGAAGAAAATTAAGAAGCAAATAAGATAAGAGGGGATTTCGCACCGGCCTAGAGGCATTAGGCAAACGCATAGGTTACTGCGTGAATTTTTCACGCGCGGGTCCACTAGTAGCTAAATAAATCCACTATATAATCTAATACTAAGAATGACCGTCGTGTGTTTATAAATATATATATATATATATATATTGAAGAATTAGATCGGAAGCAAATAATATAGATGAAATTTTATTACCCACAACGCGTTTCGCTGTAACCTCAGCTCATCAAATGGGAGGATTGAAGATGATGAATAATTCGTTGACATCTTGAAAATTTTAGCGGTTATCACATAAAGATGGTAGATAATTATGATACCGGTTTGAGGAAATCTGTAAATGACTTTTTCTTTAATACAAATGTTTTGTCGTTTTTTAAACTAAGTCCATCCTGTTCACTTCAGCTGCTGCACTAAGTACAGACACACAGAGGTGCCGAAAGCGACAGTTTACAACCTGTACGGGTTTCAATAGGGGGCACATCTGCATGGTAGACTCCATAATAGTTACGAATCCTCCAACTGACGTAAACATAACAAACTATTGTGTACAACTCGACTCGGAAGTGCAGACTACAAATATAGATTTCTCGCAACGTTGAAGATCGGCAGGAACATACAATACTTGTCGAAAAGGAGAAGCGATGCATCCTCACAGCAGAAATTGAGTAGCTCGAAACCAATCGTTGAAGTTGTCTTCTTACAATTATCAAGAGATCTTAGAAGCTCTTCGTTATGCAGCGTCCCCAGCATCCATCCTGCTGCTTATAATTGAAGAGAAAATGGATGCAACCGCGAATTTGAGAAATACAGTATAAAACGTGAGTTGAAAAGATTGAAGAGAATTACCTCCGAATTGAGAGGCCAAACAAAACATACACAAGAGGAAAGAAAACCTCAGAAACAAAATACTGAATCCCGTGTCGTCACATGAGATGGCTGTATTGGGATTAGAATGAAATAAGTGCCAATAGATACAAGAAAGCATTTCTTAGTAATATATTGTAGTTTCTTAACATCATCTGTAAACGTTAGATTGTACGGTTTACTTGGTGTTATTTAGAGTAGATTAGATAGGCGGCAGTAGACGAACCAAAAGGCCTATACCCAAAGAGACACCGGGACTTACGCCCCGGCCCTCTATGAGCTATTGCCATTATCTTAGTAGGATATAAAGAATTGAGGAAAAATAAGAAGAAAAAAGAGGAGGGAGAAATACCTCAGCCAAAGAGACGATCATGAAAGAACACAAGCACGATCAATAGCCGCTGATATGCGGAGCTTAGAGATGTCAAACTGTGTAGTTGGAGCTGAAGAGAGAAGAAGACAGATTGTAGTAGTCTCGGAAGCTTTGGCCGTTAAGAGTGTGCTACTGGAGGAGGAATTCTTAGCTGTGGGGGGATGTTTCTCCCAATGAATGTCAAGACGATTTTTGAACGTGTTGACTGATTTCGCACTAACAACGTCGAAAGGGCGTCTATGGCTATGATACGAGTAAGGTCAGACGGACTACAATACATCAGACGTAGTTCGCCGTGGGTTACTTGACGTGCTTCAGTTTTGATGGAGGGGGTTCTGTTTGCATATCTGGATGAGGTCGAACGAAGAGAGCTAGTAATAGCGTAACTTAGGAATGGTACATAATAGAAAATAAAGTTGTATTCAGTAACCGTGGAATTTCCACGGGTCTCGCTAGTTCTTAGTACTGACGATAAAAAGGCGTCTGCTCAGCGTGAAGTTTCAACTGCATCGAAGAGATTCAGCTAAAGAAATCATAAGCGGAAGGGATAAGGCCTATGCACAAAAGAAGCGAAAACTCCAACCAATAATGGGCTTCTCGAACTGCTAAGAAGAAATCCAGCCTAAAAATATGCGACATATCTTGGCTATGCCCGACAAGATCAAAACTCGATCAAAGATACCGCTTTTCATCTACCACGCTCAGAAGAAGAATCATCATCGTCGTATCAAAAAGTACCAAGCTATAATCAATCCAGCGTAAGCAGTCCTTTTAGGGCCGTGTGAATTGAAAGCAGCAGTGCCGAAGCTAATTTATTAACTAATGCACTTTGAGTATTCGAGTATAAATATAATTTTATCGATTGAGACAAGTTATATTACTCGCTTTAGTGAAATTTGACCAAGTTGCTGCGCGTTCTTAGCCACGTCCATCGAACTCCTTATATGGCCTTTATACACTATGGGGCATGCCCTATTGCATCTCCTGGGGCACGTCCGATTTCGCTCTCTTTTTTTGCTCTCTATCTGCTAGAGAGCAGGGCATGCCCTACTTGTCAGTGAACTCAGCACAAACGGGTTGAGAAGGGACGTTTCACATTGTGAACTCTACATGGGGGCGCGTTGACGTTCAAGTATTTCAATTGCCTGAGCTCTCATGTCGGGTGCTGCCCCACTACGTGGGCAGCAAACGTGGACACGGTCACTGTCCTACGGCCATGTCCCTGGGGCACGCCCCATCGTGTGCAAAGGCCATTACGTTGGTTTGACTCTAATTTCGAAAGTAAAGTGAGGTACAGAAAATACAGTATTTTCACTTTAGACAATAATATTTCAGAAGCTATATTTGCCACCGTTACTCCAAGCGCTGAAATCGTAAGGTATCTCAACTTGTTTTTCAGTACATGAATTTTCTCCTATTAAACTCTTAGCAGCGTGACGGAGAGACTGACCAACATTGAAGCAAGCAAGCAAGGGAGCAAGCAAGCAACCAACCAACAACTGTGTTTCATTCTATAGGGGATAATATTCTATCATATCATACGTCACCGTATTGTAGAATTTTCACTGCTATAACGAAAGTGTAAAAATAATCATGGAATGAATGCTTCACTCGTACTTCGTAGTGCCGATGCTACAACTAATATTGATACGTAAGAGTTATAGCATCACTGCCGATGAGGATAGTTAGGGAAAAAAAATTTTTAGTAACACCTGATACAAAATATCGCAAAATTCACAAGAACGGAGCATGAAATAGCTCCATTTCATGACTGGAAAGCGACTGGTAGGCTTCTGTGATGACTGCTTTATTGTATGAAAGCATTAAGGACTGCGTTGCTAAATTTACATTGCAAATTATTAATGCTGCTTGCTTTAAATTTTTGAATTAGGTAGCTTGATTGAATGGTGTTCTATCACGCAAATGAAAACAATGCATGAACAGTTATTATTGATATCAAATCGTCTAATGCTTATTTTGTTCGGATTTTAGACAACTCTCATCCTATAGAAAGGGGGCATGTCAGCATTATCTTTTTTAACAAGCCTGATTTATATCAAATATCCTTGCCAATGCATGCACTTATAGGTGCATAAGTCATGATCACTGGAGAAGCCTCTCGTGCGTACCTAAAGTCTTAGATTAACCCAAATTATTTAGTACTGATAAGTTTCGCTATAGCGACTCAGGAGCCAGTCCTTCGCATTGACAGGAGCTAGGTCCGTGCTGCCGTCCAGAGGCTTCACCAGCACGTCGTCGTCAGGGCGAACAAAGAACACGATGGACCTCCGCGGTTTCTGCTGGAGGTACTCTGAGGGCGGCACGAGCACTCGGTGTTCCTGAAAAAGAAGCAGAGGAATTCCACTGTAAAATACGTAAATATTGCACACATGCATACGTGCAACGCCCCCCAAGACATTGTCTTTTTACTGACAAAGATGTGTGTTTAGAAACGAATCATCCTTGGTTGAATAGGTATGTTGCGGACTACTTAAAACAATGCTAATGCTATTGTTGATTTATTATTATTAGAACTTCACGCTCGGGCCATCACTGACAGGTAGTACAAACCAAATGAAGCATTATGCAACACCGGGAAGCCCGAAATGCCGCCAAGGAAAATTAAACAGAAAGCAACTAATAGCTGACTTAAACACGACCGAAAGTTGATCGCGGCAGTGAATTCCAGACTGAAACAAACCAGGGCAGAAAACATCGATTGAACTGACGAGTTCGGCACCTAGCAGTTTCCAGAGTGAAGAAGTGCGCATATATCGTAGAACATGTAACTTTCTCTAAGACCTTGTGGGAATACTACCGATGTCTCTCATTGTTATGAGCCTTGTAAAATATTCAGAGATAGGCCGGTCACAACTCGCCTATGGGTCAGATTCACCAGGTCACTCTCAGCAAATAGCCCAGTGGATGAGCTAACGAGTAGGTCCATCAGACGCAAGAACTGTCAGCAGCCGAAGCTAAGACCGGTGAGCAATACTCCAACACAGGCGGCACAAAAACATAAACGCATCTGCGGACTGAATATATATTTGTCACCAAACACATAATTTAAATTACGCATGAGCACAGTCATACTCGTAGCACGTGCCACTCAAACTTAAGCTTCTCATCATAGACTACATGTGGATACGTGGAAGTTTGGAGTGGGCTTGATAGCACTGCCATGCTGGTACAGGTATTGGCAGCTTTAAACAATCTATAAAACAGAGCTGTTGTGTGATCTCTGATATTCTCTTTCTTTTTTTTTTTTTTTTTTTGCTTGCTGGGCTGGTTGCGTGAGGGTTTGTTAACCTTATGAAGTTTCCTCCGGTCCCATGCACGTCGCCAGTCCCACACCGAAAATCTTCAGGGAGCTAGACCGTACATCAAAATCTTAAAATGCTGCATGCTTATTGTTTCCTTCTGTCTGGATGACTTTGCTGACAAAGTTGTAGCCCAGTAAAAAAGTCATTAATATTAACTTGTTCATAACTACGCTCAATTCAACGCCTAATGGTGTCAGTATTATTGCATCGGCTGGCCACTCACGGTAGCTCTGAGGAGGCCATTGGTCCACCGCTGCAGCAGGTCTCCAACATTGACCAGCAGGGCGCCCTGCACGGGGTCAGCAGGCACCCACTCGCCGCTGCGAGCCTTCACCTGGGCAGGGGGAGGGAGGACACGGAAGTTAAATTGAAGCCAATTACAAAAGCTGGTGAAACTATTGAAAAACAGAGAATATTGGTGATCAAATAGTTAAAAATGTAAGAAATGAAATGGTACGGGCGTTTGTCTTTGGCTTATTACTGTCAAGAGCCACAAATGACCAGATTTTGGAGCTGATAAAAAGGAAATCCTAGTTTGAAAACCAATTTGAATTTTTCGTTAACGTTGTCAAGTTTGGCTTAGGTATGCCCTCTCAGAGTACTCTCGATTGCCATAAGATTACTTGAGTTTAGACTCACTCTCATCTTTATATTTACAGCGCCGTGAGGTGTGCTTCATTTAGGGTAAGCTCGGAGAACTCCAGCGAGACTTTCTTGTACGTACTCAAGAAGACTGCCGTTTCTCAGTTCTAATTTCAACTGCACGAAGATGCAGTCTCTCGTCCACCAAAGCCCACAACACATCTCTCCAACGTACCAAAGTCCAGAACAGATCTTACCTCAAATCGGCCAAGGTCTACACTGCATCTTACCTCGAGTCCACCAAGGTCGTCCTGGGCCAGCAAGGTGATGGTACCATAGTCGGTGTGGGTACCACACCTCACGGTGCCGGGGGGCCGCTCAGCAGGTACGGGAGGGTAGTACAGCGCCCGCAGGTTTGTAGCGTTACCGTCCTTCAGTATAGCAGCATGTGACTGCACTAGCACGTCATCTTTCAGTCCTGCGTTAGAGTCCAATAGACCTTAAAAACTTATCGAATAGTTTAAATTAGATAGCTGGCAGTAGACGGACCAACAGGCCCATTCCCTAGTTCCAAAAAGTAGTCGGGACTCACGCTCCGACCCTTTATGAGCTATTACCATCATATCAAAATCAAATACCATTTGAGAAAGAAAAGAAGAAGAGAAGAGCCATACCGCTGAGCAGTTATGACTTCTTAGGTTCCGAAAACATACGAGTAAACATCAATAAAACGTTTTCTGTTACATACCCTCACTGCCAGGAGGTTGCAAATATTGATCAATAGAAACAGTACGAACACGTGGATACTGTTCATCTCAATACAGGATATCATAAGCACTGGGAGATCCAGGCATAGTTGTGCATACGGTGGGTGTTTCGTTTCTTATACTCGGTACTGCCCAAAGGGAGGTCAACAGCGATCTTTCTTCTCAGTGAGAGTAATCACTGTGTGCTCGACTATATATGGGATACAATTTGTCAATAGAAGCCCAACAAGTTTTTGAACTACTTCAAAAAGTTGCAAACAATTATTGTAGAGTCTGCCTTACTTACCCAATCCGTACTGCAGAGCCAGTATGAGGCGCTGGGTCACACTCAAAAAACACTCCATGAGCTGCCGTACTGAGGGCCCCAAGTCCGGCACGAGGGCGTCAGGGTACCGGGAGCAGGTGTACGGTACGTCGTAGCACTCCCGTAGCTCGTGCCTGTTGCCGCCGGAGCTCAGCCTGCGTATGGATCAGGAGGCTAACAGAAGTCACCAGGCAGTGTGCCATGTTAGGATAAAATGAGGTTGGACAATGTGGACAGCCGCCAACCCGTTTTCATTCATTGAAAGGAGAAGAGGGAAGAGGCGAGAAGCAAACTTAATAACAATAATACCGTATCTCTCTTTAGCCTTAAATATATAGTGTAAATAACACGATGTCATTCCTTTTGTGCACGTGCGCTGTGTATCATCAGCCAGAGCTCGTTGAATTGCACGCTTTGCTTACCACACGCACTCACAAAACAAACAAATACACTTGCTCACTCTTACTTACAAACACGTACACACAAAGCGACGAAATTAAAGGTTGCCCCATATTCTCCCGATGTTGAACAAATGAGATGCGATTTTAGACGATGAACAAACCATTTCTCAAACAGGAAGAGAAACCGATGTTTCGGTTCGCTGTGGGACAGCCACGGCCCGCCAGGCACACATCCACTCATTTTGTCGGAATGATCGGATAAATGCTATGAAACAGTAACAAACGCAACAACAACATTTAAAAAATAGCGGTTTGGTGCAGGAGTTACATCGTAGGCATCAGACAATCTACAATTATTGCATTTTTTAGGTATTGAAGGATGGATATATTATCAAGATGAGGATATATTTTAAGCACTTGCAAACTTATGCAGTGTGAAAAATTAGGAATGAAAATTCTAGATGCATTATATAATAATGCATACTATTAGCTACATACGTATGGCAGGCGCTATATGTACTTGAGTACACAGCAGATTTGTTATATTAGTGTCACACTTCCATCCTGCCTCAAGCGCCATCGATACTCTGGTACGACAATTTTTCTTCTCTTCGCTTGCCGGAGATCGAAAAGCAAGACTGCGTTAGTACCCACATTGACTATCGTTACAACCAGCAGTTGCGCAAGTTGAATCATGGATGTATTAGGAACGTTGCGAGTGTGTAGGTGAGTCTGTATAGGTGAGAGTGTCTAAGTGTCCGGGAAGCCCAGTCGTTGCTCGGAAGAGAATCATCGCAGAATCTCATGAACTCAGTTAAGGGTCGCCTGGCGATTTCGTAGTATGGGTGCAACAGTATTTGCTCACATTGCACTCACTAGACGACCAGCAACCCTTTTGCTCTTTTGAGCACTTGGTTCTGATAATATTTATTTTCGTACATCTTACCAACCCATACAATAAGTTCGCAGTTCTACAAAGTCCACAAAGACCCATAGCAATTAACAAGCCGTCCCTGGGTTAGTGTCGTGGATGCAATTTTTGGAAGGCTTCGGACGGACAGACAGACAGACAGCTTGCTTATTAAAGTGTAAATATGTTCCTTATAGCTCACGAGTTTCCCATCTGAGAACCATATGAGTCACTGTGTCCAGCTCTACACAAGCCGTCCAACACGCTGGAAGCATGCTAAGCTATTGCGATAACGAAGGCAAAGAACTCTAATGAAAATGAAGTCATCTGTGTCCTGGGCATGTAATTAGTTCGGGTAACTGATGAAGCGTTAACCGTGCGAGCCGGGCAGTAATCTTTTGGCTTACTGGTTCTACTCACTTTTCTTGGTCTGCCGCAACAAAGCCATGATTGTTTTCCCACGAGTAAGCCTTTTTGATCGCCGAGGGAAGGTTGAAGAACTCTCCGGTGCTGGTGAAGGCTCGCGCTATCTGAAATGGGCGAATGCCTGAAAGTAGAGAAACTGCAGTTTCCTTTCAGCTTTCTTGTTTGTGATTGACTAACAAATACTGCAAATGCTCCCCATCTGCAGCTATGAGAGCAAAACGATTACAAGTAGTAATGCAAAGGAACAAACGACTCATACTGAGGATGAAAAGGCCAAAGATGCTGTGCCGCCTTAAACTATTCTAATTTAATCCCATAATTCAGCGTACTGAATTCTCATCATTTCACTAGCAAAATTAACGTTATGAAGTTGGCTACGCTGCGTTGAAAGGAATCGTGTTCCTAAATCCCAATGCAGACGAGAAGCAAAAATTGCTGCGAGTGGCATTTCGCCTACAAATGTACTACCAGATGAGGCGAAAAGTTGCCTGAGGAGCGAGTTAGGCAAGATAAGGTCTAGGCCAATCTTCTCCGTAGCTTTCGAGCAATTCAAAGCAACTCGTAGTTCAGTTTTCCCTATTATCTATTATGGTATGTAATGCCTCCGTACGTTTTTCTCAAAACTATACGTTAAATGGTGGCGATTGTAACTGTAATGTCAAAGGTATAAAATGCAATTGCCTCCAGGTTACAATGATAATAGACGCAGAAAACGTGCATCTCAAAGTTTTGTTTACAAACTACCCGATGGTACAAAATATTCAGTTGTCGATTACTCTGCGCAGTGAATAAAAACCGACGCGTAAACATGCAATAAAATATATCAAATACATATTTACAATTTCTCAAGCAACTTCAAAAAAAACTTTCCATTGTACATTGCTACTGCAAGAACGTTTTCCCCGTTTGTGCGCGTTGGAATGTCGTGCCAAGCCTGACTATCCGACTATTTATCTGGTCAAAATCGATGAAGATGTCTCGTCGTCAGGGCACGGCTTTTAGAGGGCGTTTAACACTGAGAGCGCTTTGACTCACGAGTCATTAAGGTCACAGTGCTGTGGGTCTTCCCACAAGCTGTAATCACGAGTCTTGTCGCTAGTGAGTTTTCGCACTGGGGGTTTCGATACTTCTGCTCAGCCTCACATTGTAGGTTGAAAATATAATCCTTGTTTTTTTTTTAAATAAGTTCGTGTTTGGAAACGGGGAAAAGTGTGGGTGAATGACTGACCATCAAAGCGCCGCTGCAGAAGCCGTTCAGAGAGCAAATCGACCCATCTATCTATATAATTAACTTAATTACATACGGAATAAAAGAGAAAGAGGGAATGATGCACTGTATGCCTGACATTTTTACACTACGGGTCTGAGATATCACGAGGGATATTTCTTGTGTTTCGTGATACTTCCACAGATGCCAACTTGTATCAACTATTACTGAAACGAGTTGAGCACCGCCAATCACAGAACGACACAGCAGGGCCATCTTCACATATTTGCGGCCGAAAAGCATAGCCGTGGATTGGAAACCTATTTTCAAAGTGAAAAATAATTACTGAGCTGTATTCCCTCTTCATTTGCAAAAGATTTTTTGACCGCCTTTTGCATTCAGCCTGTTGGCTTGAAAGTGTAAAGCTGACACAACTCATTCATTTACTGGTGCAAGACGTCTAGTGTTGCAGTAGTAAGAGTTTTATAAATCTTCCTCTTAAATCCCAATGATGCATTATCCATGGAATACGTATTTACAGTCTGCATGAACACGGCCGTAATTACTTGAGTAGCATGGTAAAGCATTTTCACGTCTGCAATCTATTTGTTGTCTCATACGCTTCTGAATAACGAAGCACATAACTGTGCTTAACTGGCAAGTGTTTTGTAATGCCGTAAATCATATTTAACTAGAGCACTCTGAGAGCGCATACCTCCGCCAAGTGAAGCAACGGTAGCAAAAAATTCAAATTGGCTCTGAAACCATAATTTTCTTCGTATAAACTCCAAAATCTAATCATTTGTG
>LQNS02276807.1:7844-19651 GCA_001587735.2 Parhyale hawaiensis
TACATTCTACTAACATAATGGCAATAGCTCATAGAGGATCGGGGTGTAAGTCCCGGTGTCTTTTTGGGAATGGGCCTTTTGGTTCGTCTACTGCCGCCTATCTAATCTAATCTAATCTACAGCGAAGAAACATGTTAAATTTAGGAATAAATATTATGCTGTCGTAATGAATTAAATAAATTCTATTAACATTGAATAAATTAGCTGGAAGAAGCCAGTTTGCTTTAAATTAGCAACATCTGGCAACCCTGCATTGGCAGGAGGACATGCCAGATAGCTCCCTCTTAGGCTGTAAAACTAAAACTTAATTAGCGCTTTGATGTAGCTGTTCAAAGATGGAATATACTCCTAACGATTATTATTATTATTATTAAAACTTCACGCATGAGCTCCCACGGACAGGTAACACAACCCAAATGAAGCATCTTGCAACACCGGAAGGCCCAAGACGCTGCTAAAGGAAATCCAGCAGAAAAACATTAACAGCTGACTTAAACGCCTGCAGGCCAATTCGACCATAAGCCGATACCAGCAACAAATTCGAAATCCTACCCGACCAGGGCACGAAGCACCGACAGAACTGATTAGTTCGACATCTGACAGCGTCCAAAGTGAAACAGTGCGCTCCGCGCGCAGCACGAGTCTCTCTCCCAAAGAGCTTGAGGGCCGGGAGAGAAGAATACAACCAACGCCTCTCATTATTGTACACATTATAGAACATACATAGCTCTGCGACTCTTCTCCTGTAGGACAGGTTCACTAGATTATTATCAGCGCACAGCCTACTGGCTGAACTAACAAGTCGGTCTAACAGACGCAAGTGAGTGTCTGCTGCTGAAGCCCAGACCGGTGAACAATATTCCAACACAGGCAGCAAAAACGCATAAAAACATCTACGGGCAACCTGATCATCACCAAACACAGAATTCACCATACGCAGGAGTCCGATCTTAGTGGAAGCGCGTGACACCAACCTCCTAATGTGCGGCTCAAAAATAAGCTTCTCATCAAAGACAACACCAAGAATCTCCAAGGAGCTAGACTCCTGAAGTCAAGTGCCATCAATCTCTAGTTGGGGATGCCACGGTACAAGCGTCCGAGACCGACTGATAATCATCGACTTGGCCTTACTAGCATTCAGCTTCACACTCAAGGCCGAGCACCATGCACTAATGCGTGACAAATCCCTATTCAGAGATTGAGCTACAGCATCAAGCAGGCGAGGAGCAGGTATCACTACCATCAAAGTGAAATCGTCGGCATAGTTGATCAACGTGTTTTCAAGCGAAGAAAACATGTCACTAGTATAGAGAACGAACAACAGCGGGCCAAGCACACTACCCTGAGGGATGCCAGACACCACCCCGACTGAGGCGCTCTAAACGCCGTCAACAGACACACTCTGCGTCCGCTGAGAAACAAAATCGCGAATGATTGACAAATTCCTACCACCCACACCAAAGGACTCCAGCTTGTATAATAGACCCTGGGGTTAACCCTGTCAAGCGCAGCGCTAAAGTCCAACTGGACAAGACTGCCTCCGACCCACAATCCAGTGCAGACTGTAAATGGTGTGACACCGACAAGAGAGCGTCACAACAACCCAAGCCAATTCTGCGCGCAAACTGACCAGCAGGCAGCAACCCCGTAACCTCAGCGCAACAGCCTAGCTTACCAGCGATAAACTTCTCGAATGCATTCGACAAAATGGGCGTCAGTGCGATGGGTCGATAGTTGGAAACATAGGGCGACACCGGACGCTTGGGAATAGGAGTAATATTCCCAGTTCGCCAACAACGAGGAAAATTTCCTAGCCGTATTAGACGCCGGAAGATCACTGCAAGCTTGGGGGCAAGAACATCAGCCAGCTGCTTATAAACAAAGGAAACATGCCCACCGGATCCACACCTCCATACGAATCAAGGCCCTCAAGCAGCAGCTTGGTTGCACCAGATTTGAACACCAAAGAGGTCAACCGAGGTTCAGGGCGGCATCCATGAGGCAATGCGATGACATGTCTGCTCTGCTTCCCATCGAATTGAGTCGACAACAGCTTCGCCCTTGCCAAGAGATCAGTTCTGATGCCACCACCTGGACCAACAAGGGGCGGTAACGAAGGTTCAGCACCGAACACTGAGCCCTTTAGCTCGCTCAACCACCGAGGTGGATGGTCAATTCTCAGCAGAGTCTCCTTGGAACGTTGCCTCAGATAACGCTGTGCCTCCTCATACTCACGCTTAGCCTCGGCCCTACGATCAACATAGGTCAACCACAACGTGAGGTCACGCGAACGCCGCCATGCCCGATAAGCTGCTAGTTTAGCTGTGAAAGCTAACCAACACTGGTCGTCAAACCACGGCTTATCCCGAGACCTCACAAGAATGGTCCTCTTAGGGACAAACATCACCAAAATGTACACAGTCAAGTCGTTAAGCTCAGAGACAGGATCCTCACTGTGAATGATCTGGCGCCATGGCAACGTTATTACTTCCCGAGTAATAGCCACCGAATTAGCCCTGCTCCTAACAAATACCACTCACCTGGTGTCAACCACAGGAACGACCTGATTAAGGTCCAAGGACAAAACCAGGTGTGAGTTGTCACCGTCATCAAGTCCTGGATCAGTCATAACGAGGTCGAGACAGTTACCAGCAATATGCGTGGACCCACGAACTATCTGCATTTATTTAATGCATTTATTTAATAGTTTAAGCCCATATAAGTTCCTGGAAAATAGCGGAAGGCGCGTTAAGCCGCCGTTGTCGGCGGATGGCTTTCCCGCAAAAAACTATTAGCGCTTTAATGTAGCTCTTTTAAGTAAAACTATACTCACAACAAGTAATATATTTATTTCATAGAATATGGTTCAGAAACCTCCAGCTTAAGTCGACGTTAGTTTACCCAATATAACCGTCGGGGTAACCAAAAGGAGGGGGGGGGGGGCAGCCACGAACGAAAGGCAGGGGGCGAAGCTTTTCCATTGAAACACTGGGGTATGCTCCCTCCCTCCATATTTACTCCAATGTCAAGCAGTAGCAGTCGCCGAGTGATGTTGACGTATGCATCGCTCTGTGCCCAGCTTGCTACTGGGTAAAGAAATTGATAGTTCATTGTTAACTAACGTTGCCTAGGAAGCGAGAATATTACACTGCTCTGCTAAATGAAAAAAAAAAAAATAAATAAATAAATAAAGTCCTCAGAAGGACCATTCATCAATGCGGCTTTGCTTAATGCACAATTTTGTTATCAAGTTACAAACTTAGCAAACCTAAAGAACAGGTAACATAAGCAAAACCAAATGTTACATTGCACTCCGCAGTGTGCTCCACAGCATCATGCAACATTTTCAGTGGTATTCAGCTACTGCAAGTGGCAAAGAGACATACGAAAACGCTATAGCTATTGAAATGCTGGAAATGTGACCGTAAACACTTGTAACTAATTAATTGCATTATTTGGATTCCATATAGGATAATTGACTACATATATTTTCGTTTGAGAAATAAATTGAGGTTATGTGGAAAGTACTGTAAGTTTTGCTTTTAAACAGGGAACGTTTGTATTTATTTCTAGATGGTATAAGCTTGGAAATGTTGTTACAAATTGTGTGTAAGTAGTCGATCGACGCCGCCAGCTGATCCGTTGTTTGGCTCGAAAAGGAGGTGCTTGGATCACGTGATGTCACACTATCGATCATCGTCATCACTACCTCGATTGCGGCCGGTATTACGCTGATCGCTTGTTTTTTTTTCATAATACATCAATTTATTCTAAATAAAAATCGAACAAATCTCTGTACTTTGCATGAACAGGAAGGTAAATAGTTGTTCAGTTCAGCTGATAACATTTTAAGTTGGAATACGCTATTAGGTTGCTATCCCAGGATTCAAACATCTCTGTAGCTTTTCCTACAATACCTCTCACTTTGCCAGCGTTTTCGACATGGCATAAATAGGGTTAAAATTCTTCTGCATAACGCCGCATAGCCAAGGCTTAAAATCGTTCTCAAAGAAGCCGCATAGCCATGACTTAAAATATGTTTCAGAGGGCCATATGGCCATGGCATAACATTGTCCTCCAAAAAGCCGCAACTGTCCACCAAAACGCCATATAGGCATTAGAGGTTATCTTAATTCCACTAGTGACTCGTACTTAGACACTGCGGACCTCCAGTACCCCCTACTTCCTCCAAGTACTAACGATATTATTCAGTACAGTGAGTCTTTTTCCCTTCTACTCTTTTCAGAATCGGAAGCATTATGTAACTAGAACGCCTCGTGGCGCAAGACCATCACCTGCAGGAGGGGTAGAGACAAATTTCTACGTCGTTATTTTTTATGGCCAGCTTACGTTACACTTTTATCATTTTTCAAATCTAGGTTAACTCATCTGACTCGCTGCAAAAAAATATGAACATTGCTCAACTCCTCCTCCCTCTTTTTGGGTGGACAGACAGATATACGAACAAAAAAATACACTTAAATCTCCAAGAAAAACTTTGTCACCTCTCTTACTTCGTTCTCTCCTGTAGCCTAATAAAGGAAATAATTATTTGGCGGCAGCCAGACGCGTATGCACCAATCGCTTATCAGTAAAAAGTCGCTTATGGCTGCAGCCAGTCGCGTATGCACCAATCGCATATCAGTAAAAAGTCGCTTATGGCTGCAGCCAGCCGCGTATGCACCAATCGCATATCTGTAGCTCAGTTTGTCTGCTGCTCCCCAGTGAAACTCACTGCTCCCCAATCACTCCCACCAATGAGATTCATGAACGCGTCTCACAGCTGGTTGACTCGTTGGCGAATCAGTGAATGGGTCGCAGGGTCCCTCCTCCTCTATTGAAGCTCTTTGTAGTGTACCCTCTCTATTTACCCTACGGGAGCGTTTCAAGTAAACTTTTCCCATGAACTGGCTGAGTGGCGTTTCCGATTGGAGAGCGACATTGCCTCACGGAGCTTGAATAGGAAAGAGTCCTGAGTTCAATGTTTTATAGCCATTAACCATGTGTCAACAAAATTTCAAGCTGATGTAGGTATGCTTTATACCAACATATGATGAAACTAAATAAGTGGCACTGTTACATCAATATTCAAACCCAATTTTCTTGCAAAAATTCTGAAGAACTGGCGGTCTGTGTCTTCCTTATGTGCTCACCACGGCCTGTGACCACGGGGCTTTCGGCCCACTGCACGAGAGCAGTTCAGTCAGTTTAGGGGGTCCTAACGACAGCTCTCTTCTCACATTAGAACCTCTTTGGAAGAAATATAACTAAAGCGAATGTCAGCCCCCTTTCGTGCATGCTACAACCTTGAAAAATGCCTTGAGTCCCCAGCCTCCTCTCCTGCAGCTTTAGTGGCCAACGTGGCTGAGTGACTGGCAGACAGCCAGTTCTTCGGTGCATTAAACGGCCTGCACCGCATCATCCACTTACTGAAGCAGAAACTGGCTCGCGAAACATGCTACAAAAATTAACTCTCAAGTCGGGACGGAAACTTAAGGTGGTTGGTACAGTTGGATAGGGAATGCTATATTCGCCGAGCCCAATAAAGAATATAAAACCTATATCTAAATGCGTGGACCACACAATGTGTGCAACTTAGGGAGCTGAAGAAAAACATGAGCTTCGCGACGTCGCCCCTTAATTCGCCACCCGCTGACGTCACCAGCCAGAATCTGTACTGAATCTACACTCCCAGGCTTGAAATTTAACATAAAATTACGACTTCTATGAACATCCGCCCTCTGATTTGTGATGGGGCGATTTTCACAAAATACATATACAGTAGTGTACAATAGAAGTAAAAGGTGCGTCAGTTTTTGCTATGACTATTAGCATAAATCAATATATAATTAGAGTACTCTGAGAGCGCATACCACCGCCAAGTGAGCCAACGGTAGCAAGAATTCAAATTGGCTCTGAAACCATAATTTTCTTTGCATAAACTCCAAAATCTAATCATTTGTGCCTTTTTATATTAATAACAGCTTTTTCAATTTTTTTGAAGATCCGTTCATAACTGTTTGAGTTATACTGTTAACAAACGTTATGACAAATATGAGTCAAACATACAAACGAACCTACCGATCTGCACCAAAATTTGATCATTTATGTCTTTTACCATTACTAACAACTCCTATAAGTTTCATAAAGATCCATTGATTATTTTTTGAGTTATTGTGCTAACAAGCATAAAATAAAAAAACAGCGACAAACGAACGAACGAACAAACGGACCATTACCATAATTTGGTAATCAACTCTTTGTTATATACCTAACAACTCATGTTAATTTCATCAAACTCCATTCATAACTTTTTGAGTTATGGCATAGAGAAAAATGACGCAGACAAAAAACAAGCGGATGGACAAATCTTCACCAATAGTTAATCATCTGTTCCTCCTAACATACCTAACAATCCCTGTAAATTTAATCTATATTATTTCATAACTTTTTGCGTTATCCTGGTGACAGACAGACAGCCAAACAGACAGACAGACAAACACGACGAAAACATAACTTCCTTGGCGGAGGTAAAAATAGGGTGCCATTTTTTTTCTCCGCCTTTAGAGCCTTGAAATCCAAGATGGCTGCCATGATACAAAAAACGGCATCGTTTGAACACAATGATTGATATAAATCGGGCTCTAGTGTTTGTTTCAGCTCCTATTACTTATAAATACTGATGTAGAGGCTAGTTTTAAATTAGGTATGAAATTACGTAACATATATTCCAAATACATATGAAGTATAAATTAGTTTAACGGCACTAAGCTCCTAAACAACAGGTAACGACATTGATGATCTTTTCTCTCTTTGAGTTCAATTGAATACTCTTCTCATTCTAGCATCAGAGGTGGAGAGAAAACTACGGCTTTATTTTTAATCGTACAGGGACACAATAGCAACAAAATAGATTTATTAATTAAGTTTTTAGTCCCGGATGTACTTACTATATATTCTATACCAGAGGACCCGCGCTTGAAAAAATTCAGGCAATAATCGGTATATTGGCTTAATATAGGCCGGTGCAAAATCTTCACTTCTTTGTCTTGCTTCTTCTTCATCACAGAGGACAGCTACCTAAATTGGAGGACAACTGCCCCAATAGGAGGTAAACTACCCCTTAAATTCGAAGGACAACTACATTCTGGGAAAACAATGACCCCTAGGAGGACAACAACCCCTGGGAAGTTAACTACCCCCAGGAAGGCAACTACCGATTTGCAAAAATAAACACGATTAAATGAGATGTGCAACTAATTATATTAAAATCCAACAACAAGCATACCGGTAGAAGGAAATTTTCCAAACACTCAAAATAAAGTTGGTAAACCGTGAAAATTTTCACGGGTCCAGCTAGTCTACATATTATTACGCTAGTACCTACCTACTTACATTTTGTATCTCGCTCTTCATCATTAATAGATAGAAGGAAATTAGAGCTTTATTGAGTTCTGGAAGCTGGCGTATCTGTGATACGGCTGGTGACTAATCTCTCGGCCTCAGGCCAGGTCTTTTTCATTGTTTATGCGCCCGAATTTCTTAAGAATAAATCATTAGGAACGTGTATCGTGGTTTACTGCCAGAGGAATTCCACGGGTCCAGTTATACAGAGCAACTTGTAAAAAAATTTGTCACGGGTCCACTTAGACAGGGCAGCATCAGTAATTATTATCAGCAAAAAGGCTGGTCGTATAAGATATCATACATCGAATCTCGGTGAAGTTTGTGATGTTGACGGGGAATTGCCATGGTACAATGTGAAGGTTTCACTGATCTATCTGAAGCGCCTTAAGCCAGACAGTGAACGTTTCACGGGTTCTGCTAACTTATATAAATATTCCACGGGTTGAATGATACACGGAGGTCAGCAGTCCTGCGAAGCTCGGCAAGGTCTTTTGCATCATTTTTATGACCCTGGGCTCTTCTGAATGAACGAGTTGGGACCTGGAAAATTTCCATGTGGAGTGGGCTCTAGGAGTGCCCACCCCTCTAGCTAAGCTCAANGACCTAAGGATGCCAGCACGATAAAGGATCAATGAAGAACAGAAGAAAATTAAGAAGCAAATAAGAGAAGAGGAGATTCCGCACCGGCCTAGAGGCATTACGCAAACGTATAGGTTATTGCTTGAATTCTTCACGCACGGGTCCACTAGTTGGAATACAGTATTGTAATACAAATGTACAGCCAGACGCCAGTCAGGTATGCTTCAGTTTTGGTGGAAAGTGTAGCCTCGTCGCCGGGGGCTTGTCGTTCTCTCAATTTTAGGCTCCTTAGCTTCAATGCAGCAGCGACGGCAGTGGAAGGATTTCACCTCATCACATCCTTATCCTGAGCAAGTAATTAACTCTGCCAAGGAGGTAATGTTTTTGTAATGGTTTTATCTGTCACTAAGATAACACAAAAAGTTACCAACGGATGAAAATGCTTTAAATGTCCCTAACAATCCGTACAGTTTTCATTGTCTACTAATCGAAAACCACTTTTAGGCAAGTAGACACACAAACGGACGGATTATAAAAATCGTTGTATTGAATTTTTAAATTAGACGGATTTTCATGAAATATACATGGGTTGTAACGTATATTACGAAATGTAAGTGGCCAAATTTTTATGATGATTTGTGGGTTCGTTCGTTTGCTTGTCGTTGTGTTTGGTTTTATTTTTTTTTTTTAGCACAATATATAAGAAAGTTTCATATACATGGAACTTTACGAAATTTACATGAATTGCTAGTTATGTTGAGAGACATAAATGATTCAATTTTGGTGATGATCGGTTGGTCCGCTTGTGTGTTGTACTTACGTTTGTTATAATGTTTGTTAGCAGCATGCTGCAAATAAAAAAAGTCGCAAACGGATATGCAAGAAAAATTGCAGAAACTATTAATACTATCAAAAGACACAAATGATTTGATTTTGGTGTTGATACAAAGAAAATCGTAGTTTGAGAACCAATTTCAACTTTTCGTTACCATTGCCTTGCTTGGCGAAGGTATGCGCTCTCAGGGTGCCCTAGTTATCAGAGTCTTCCAGCTGGATATTTGTCTTAAGAAGGCAACACGAAAAACATGCCAAAAATAAATGAAAGATTGCTTTAGAGCGAGCATCTACCTGTCGCTGCACACGACAGGTAAATGACGACGAACACAACACTGCACCAGAAAAAAAATGGATTTACATTCATGGATTTACATGGCAATAACTCTCCCCGATAACGTTAGATTATATGTTGTATTTCCTATTGTACAGAAACCTAGTTACACGCAACTGAGCATTTATTGGAGATTTCGCTGTTGTATTAACTGCTCTCATTTGTTGACGACAGTGTTGAATAATGCCGAAGTAGACAGTCAAGTACCAGAATAACCCACACTTCATTTGACAACAGACTGTTTGCCAAGGTACATGTTTCCGCCGACTGGAAGATCGTGGTCCGATTTCAACGGAAGCTTTGCTCAGCATGGATACAATGCGGCATTTTCTTACAAATTTTACGAGAAGGCAATAAAAAAGCTGTTCTTAGATGAGAAGGCAATAAAAAAGCTGTTCTTGGATGAGAAGGTAGAAGGTGGCTACTTCGTGGAGGCAGGAGCGCTGGACGGCATCTATGCTTCCAATACACTGGTGCTGGAGAGGCGGTTAGGCTGGCAGGGTCTGCTCATAGAGCCTGACAAGGACATGTTTGCGCTTCTGCTCAAGAGGAAACGGACAAGTTGGGCAGTGAACGCCTGCATATCTCCTGTCGACTACCCTTACGAGGTAGATGCATACAAGTTGAAGTTTCAATTGTTATAGTGTTAACCACAATCATCAGCGATTCTTTGCAGTACCACAACTAATAATAATTGTATAATTATAATTTATTGATGAAATCAACATAACACGACAAAGGATTACAATACTTAATATTTTTAATACATTTCAATCAGAAACTCGTAGGAAAGATTTCAGCAATCCCATAATTAGTCTGTAAAGACTATGTCTGCAATAAAAAAAAAGAGAAAAACAATCATATTTGAGACAACAAGAAAACTCGTACGAAGGTGCTCCCACATGGGGCAAACGCGCACGGGAACAGCAGGTCTAAAACGAAGAGGATTATTATCATTATCATCCTAGGTAGCCCAAGCCTCAGTCTCCACAAGAACGACGGCGATCTTACAGAGGAAGAAGCAAGGGACACACAGCATGACGACAGGAACATGGGGAACCCACGCACGAAATCGCTCCCACACAGGACCAACGAGCACGGGAACAGTAAGTCAGGAAACACGAGGGAAATCAGGATAAAGCACGAGTAAGAAAATGGAAAGAAGCAGAGCGGACACCAAAGACCGACGTCCCGAAGGCCCTGCCAAAGGCCTAGCTAAGGCAACGTACAGGACCCGCTGAGGTCGCCGCTCCGTACAACAAAAGGTGGGCAAACCTCACTAAGCCGGTGCCGAATGGGTATCCTATAGAATATCAACATTTTTTTTTTAAATCAGAATAATAGGAGCTTAGCAGAAAATCCTGTTATCAAAAGTGTTAACATCTTGCGTTAGCATTCCGATGAGACAATAGTTTTAGCACCACGCTTAATTAGGGCCCGATGTTCAGAACTTTGCTAAGTGAACGTAACTCACAGTTGTAGCCTTAAGTGAACGTTTATAGTTATGATCGAATGCTCAAATGTGAACTTAGCCACTGTAGATTTAATATTAAACAAAAACTTGAAATTAAGATCGTCGTAAATACTCTAAATGTACAGTAAATATATATCTAATACGTTAATATGGGTTATAACTTTGGTAATATAATAATCTTATCAGTACTGGCGCTGCGAAGCGTCGAAATAAAAAGTAGGACCAAAATAGTTGTCCGTAACATTTATTAAAAGTTTGCTACCAGCCAGAGAAAAAAATCAAACGTTTCGGACAATCTGTCCATGATGATGGACAGATTGTCCGAAACGTTTAGTTTTTTATTCACAGGTTGGAAGTAAACTTTCCATAATTGTCGTTACAGACAGCTATTTTGATCCTACTTTTTATTTTGAGGCTTAGCAGCGTCAATACTGATGAGATTATTATATTATCATGTTAGACTACGATACGGCGAGAATGGCTTCCGTATATTCCGTAATTAGCAAAACCATCAGAAAAAATTGACAGTGGCAAAACTGGACCTCAAATTTTTAACTACCTACAAAATCTATAATGTTTTCTCGAAATTTCTTCGCTTTCGACCGTATAAAAGAAGCCTGCAGACCTCAACGTTTACCACTACTGGCAATCCAAACTTCTTCTTAACGAAATTCGCGCAAAGAAGAAAGCCATCGGCAACTTGTCTTCGATACCACAGGAATGCTCTTCTGCTTTGTCTGTGCTCTCCCCTCTGGATCAGATTTTGGTAACACGGTGCATCTCTTGTACCAACACTAAAGTCGAGACCACAACAGTTGCTATCCATGCTCAGAAAGTATATACAGTTAAGGCATTGAAGGTCGCTTAGAACCTGTTGACCCTAAATGTGTTATTATAACTATAGTTCGGTGCAGCTAAAATAACCTAACTGGTAAGCATTTTAATATATACTAGACGACCCGTGACCCGTTGGGTCGTCATCACAATCGTCTTGTCTGCCTTTCGTGCCCATTTTGCTTCCTTCTCACATGGGTAACTCATACTGATCTTTCTTCCATCTGTTCTTCTTTCCCAACTTGCTGTTCCCATGCGCGTTGATTATGTGTGGGAACACCCTCGTGCATGGGTTCCACGTGTCTGTTATCACACTACGTGTCCCTTCATTCTTCCTCTGTGACA
>LQNS02276811.1:10293-28644 GCA_001587735.2 Parhyale hawaiensis
GGTCCCACTGTACGCGACCTTGACACGAGCATGGTCTTAGTCTTGCCCGCATTTAGCCTCATCCCCCACCTTGAACACCAGGAATCAATAATTTCCAAATCATGCTGAATAGATGCTGAAACCTCTATCTATCTATCTATAGAGAGATTTAAAAACTTACTTCGTAATCTTGGAGTTCCCCGCGGACCACCTCGTACCAGGAAAATTTGTTGCTTCTGACTTGCATTCAAGCGGGCTAAAAAAAGTTTGCTCAATATCAGCTTCACTGGAGACTCGAACGTCACTCTGAATAATACCACAGTTGATATACATACTTCGTACTCTAACAAATTCCACTTAAAATATAATAAAAAGAAGTTTATTGGTTAGTTGCTTGCCTGCTTGCTCCTTCGCTCGCTTCGTTGGCTGGTTGGTTCATCTCTTCTTCACGATGTTAAAGATTTAGATGGGAGAAAATTCATTTACTGAATAACAAGATGAGGTGGGAGAAAATTCGAAGTCTGCGTTACTATTGCAATTATTGTTTCTGGCATAGTTACTGCACTTATTAAATCCCGCATTGCTTTGAGGGGTAATGAGGAACTTTTTATGTCCTTCTTTCGAGAATGGCATACGAACGGCTCGGTCTTTGAAGAAGCTTTTGTTCCTGCCGGCCATACTCCATTTCGCTTGTTTTCCTTGGCTGCATTTCTTAGTTGCAGTTGAAGTTTCGCGGTGAACGGAAGCCAAAGTATTTCCAGTTCTTGTTGAAGGAAAATTTCGAGTGTGATGGCTTAACAACACTGCAGCAGGAACTGGGGAGTCTTTTAATTGCACTATATTTTATTAAAAGTACATTTGAGCGTGGCAGATGATAGGCGGATTCTTTGATGAAGTTCTTGACCCTATTGAGCATAAGCTTTTTGAGTTGAGTTGCTTCGCAGCAGTTTGCGGGCTCAATTTGCTTGACGTTTTCGTTCCTCTCGAGCATAATCCATTTCGCTTACGCTTTCCTCAGCTAAATTTCTTGGTGGCCGTTGTAACTTCACGCTGAGCCGAGGCCAAAATATTTTCAATTCACCTTGCAGCCAAATTTCGATCCTGAAGGTTCGACCAAATATACGCTGGTCTTCAGGGTACAGTAACCACTGGTGTTTCCGGCAACTTATTTTGGCTCAACTATTTTTTCTTAGTGCTGTTCAACTTTCGGCCATTTCAAAACAAATATTTTCGTTTACTTACAGGAGGGGAATGTCGCTCTCACCAACTCATGATGACATATGTAGCTGTCGTTGCCGTGATGGAAAATCAAGTCTACAAGCATGGGCCATGTTTCGCTGAAACACCCGTACAGCAAGCAAGAATAGTAAAAAGCTTCATTACGAAGTTCTTGCCGTTATTTTTAATGGCTTGGTACTCTAGGCTTTTAATAGAAAAGTAAATTACTGCAGTTGTATTCAAACTACAAAAGGCGCACTATGGGAAATCATCGATTGAGTCTCTATATATAGGAGAGTGAGTTACCATATCAAAGTAGGCGGATGATGGGCACACTGTTTGAGAAGAATCCCTAAAAACACCGTAGAGCGTAAAAGTGATAAATATTTACCGAAGTTCCTTTCGCAACTCTTGTAAAACAAGGTTTAGATTGCTCTTCTTTGTATGTCGTGTTTCATTTTTTTTAAACACGATTTTCAGCTGGACTGATTTTTTAGTGATTTTCTGGATACTTTTGATCTTTTTCAACCCGCGCTGCATGTATCAACCACTTAGCTCAGTCAGGCTCAAACACAGAGACTTAAGAATACTTTTTGTCGTACAATTTTGCTCCTATATTATACCTATAGTGATAGTATCCACATGCATGTATTGTTTCAAATCATTATCTCACTCGAAGGCATATTACATTCGAGTCCTGGGAAACGCCTCCATTACTTTCTCATGGTAACGAAAAAGTTTTCGCCCGCATTTTAATTCTAATAAAGTAATGGAGGCTCATCCTCAGAAATTAAAGTTAAATTCCTACTGCGGTGACGGGATGAAGTGTTGTGTACTAAAATTTACGTCCGTTAATTATTTTAAAATACCCACTGAGGTATGACAGCTTCTAAAATAATTACATTTGCATGCATCTCGGGATGAAGAACACAGAGTTTAGGTGTACCAGTCGACAATTGCGATCCATCTTACACAGTTGTTTTAAATTTGGAATAAGATGAAATCCCAGAACACGCGTCTGCGTGTATTACTCTGTAGCTCACACATGAAAACTAACATACTGTGTACGGAGATTGATGTTTTATTACGTTGAGAGGAGTAATTTCAGGAGAAGAGCTGGACAACAGAGATGAAGTAGAAAAAAATTACAAAATGATGCAACTGCACGTAATTCTTCTACATCACCTATTTATTATAAATCAAGTATCTAAGCGACCCACAGTAGCAGCAATCCTTGCATGCTGGACTAGTGTGCTAACGGTGCGGGAAACGAGCGCTGAGTCATGTGACCGGCTTTAGTGTGCCCGGTGCGCTGAGTTTGCAAACTTGCTTGGTATGCACAGCTACCGTTTGGGCACTTAAAACCCTGCCCAGAAACAGGTGAGTGAGAGAGGGCGCGGGTTGCTGAACATTACGTCATTGGTGCCATAGTTTCATTTGATGCTTTCAAACCTGACCGTGACCTACAGAAGCAGTACAAGAACTTGAAGTTATTTCAAGATCGGAAGAAACGCTTGCGTGTCTGTTCATGACATGAAACTTCAGTGAGTGTATTCCGTCTGTGATTGTCGAAAACAATTAAGTTCACTTTGTTAATCATCTGTTTCTCTTAACATACCTAACAATCCCTGTAAATTTCGTCCAAGTCGGTTTAGAACTTTTTGAGTCATCTTGGTGACAGACAAAGGGACAGACACGACGAAAACATAACCTCCTTGGTGGAGGTAAATACGAGGTGGCCCATAAGTAACTTTATATTTTCTTTTATTGCAAAGTTTAGAGCCTGTAAATTAGCTCTGACTTAGTTACGAAAGATAATGTCTCTTAAATAGCCTCCATTCTCGGTTTCACAAACTCGAACTCTTTCTAAGTTCTTGAGAACGCCTCCGAGTGGTTGTGGTTGGGCTCTCTTGAATGCTACTCCTCGCAGCTTCAGTATTTTCTCCTGTACGTACTGAACGACTTCTAGACCTATCACTTATAGAGCCATGCTCTTGAAAACGCTTTACTAAGTTCATTACATATTGCAGGCCTACTAGGGGGTGTCGAACTTGGAAATGGCGCATGTACGATCTTTGCGTTGCAACAATTGACCGTCTATTTCAAAGTAAAATTCAATGTTCTGTTGTAAACTTATCCATACCAAAAATCTCCAAAGATTATATTTTTTTATTCTGAAAAGAGAAGTAGAAATATATTAACAGAAATAAAGTTATTTAATTTTTAAAACGTAAAGTGATTTATGGGCCCCCTTGTATACATGCAGCTCCTGGAGTAAGATTCTATAACTTTTTTCTCTCAGGTCACAACGTATAAACACGGCAGATGATTAACGGAGCACTTACGACTGGTTGTAGATAATTATTTCACGGACTGTTACCACATGTGGTATTCGCTTCTCCATCTCTACAGTACAGGCCTTGAATTTCCCCCCCCCCCTTCCAAAAAAACAGAGCTTAATGTGTTATTTGTATGTATGTTATTTGTACAAGTTGTTAGACATATTATGGAGAGTAAATTAACACATATTTGCCTCGACCTGTCACTGTGGGTTTCTTTATCCCTGTATTTAATTTTATGTTTGCCAGCAAAATAGCTCAAAAATTTATCTACAGATACTTATGGATTATAAAGGAATTGTTGGTAATGTTGATGTACATGTATGATTAAATTTTGGTGATGATCGGTTGGGCCGTTTGTGAGTTTGATTGTTTCTCTGAGTGTTTACCAGCAAAATAACTCTAAAGGTTTAGAATGGATCGAAAAAAAAACGGAAACTGTTATTGAAGTGAAAAATCACAAATGATCACATTTTTTTGTATTGATACATTGGAGGTCATCTGTGTGTATCACGTCGTTGAAAAAAAAACAATGGTGTCATAAAATCTACAAACTGTGTTCCTGCTATATGCGAATTAGTTTAATGCAAAATTTGTGCATATACAAATTGAGAACTGGGACCACTGTTTCCTTTTGAGACAAAAAAAAAAATGTTTTTATGAAATCTGCCATTTGTGCGCGGGAGACGATGCCAGCACACAGTATCGCGTTGCTTTTCTTATTTACAGATATTTTCATAAAATCTGTTTTAATTACTGCTGTATTTAGCTGTGTTTTAGTGCTGTATTGTTATGAAAACGTACCAGATAACCCAGTTGGAGGATTAAAAACGGGTTATGAAACGTTTTCTACTATATTTGATGTAAATAGATTAAATATATTCGAATTCAATTTGTGCGTCTTTCTCGCTTCTTTCTCTTTCTTCTCCCAGAGTGCCCACAGACCAAGAAGTTGAGTAGAGCACTCTGAGAGCGCATACCTCAGCCAAGCAAAGCAACATTAACTTAAGTTTCAACTTGGTACTGAAACTATGATTTCCATTTGATCGTCACCAAAATTTAGCCATTTATGCCTTATGACAATTATAAGAGCTTCTGCAATTTTCTTGAAGATCCTTTCTCAGCCTTTGAAATATTTTGCTGGCGAACACTCTGACTAACACCAATGAAACCCACAAAAGGCCGAACCGATCCTCAACAAAATTAAATCAATTCTGTCTAATATTGCTCCTAAAAAGTCCTGTGATTAATTTTAAAAGACGTTACTAACGTTCGGAGCTATTATCGTGACACACATAAGATGAACAATGTAAAATCAAAAAAAGTATGTTCATGACTTTTTGAGTTATGGTTTGACAGGCAAAGAGATCGATAGAAATTTCAAGAAAACTAGAGCACTCTGAGAGCGCATACCTCCGCGAAGCAAAGAAACGGTAATTAATTAAAATTGGTTTTGAATTTTAATTCTAGTTGTATTAACGCCAAAATCTAATCATTTGCGACTCATCTGTAATAACAGCTTCTGTAAGCTTGGAAATCTGTTCGTATCTCTTTGAGTAATACTACTAACCGATATTCTGACAAATATTGGTCAAACAAAGAGACAAACGAACCAAACCATCTTTACCAAAATTTATTCAATTATTTTTTAACAATATTTGCAACAATTCAAACTAAATTCATAAAAATCCGTTCATAACTTTTAGAGCTACTTTGCTAGCAAGCAGAAAATCGAACTCAGAGACAAGCTAGAACACATCGTGGTGTAAGACAATCAACTGCTGTGGGAGCAAATTTCATCGCCGTCGTTTTTTATGGCCATTTGTTCTCAATTTTGATTTCATTTGTATTAACGCCAAAATCTAATTTGTGACTTTTAACTATAGCCGCAGCTTCTGTAATTTTCTTGGAAATCTGTTCATAGCTTTCTGAGTTAACCTGCTAACAAATATACAGACGAACAAACAAACATTACGAACAAACAAACAGACCAACAGATCTATACAACAATTCAATCAATATGATTATGTTTTTAAATGCTTTTATAATTCGTCTTAATTTCATATAGAGCCGTTTATAACTTGAGTTACTTTGCTAGCAAACGTAAAATCCAACTCATAGACAAATAAACGAAAGAACAAACAGATCATTAGAAAGATTTGTCTACTGTTGCTAAGAAAAAATATTAAAACAAACAAACAGACTGACCGATCATTACCAAAAGTTCATAATCTGTTGTTTCTAACATGCCTAACAATGCTGGCAAATTTTGTAAAAATTAGTTCATAAATTTTAAAGTTGTCTAGGTGACAGACAAACATACAAACTCAACGAAAATATAACCTCCTTGGCGGAGGTAATTAGTCACCAGATGATGTAACTGCATGAGTTATTGGCAATCTCTATTTACAGTGTCGAATACTAGCCATTTAGTGCGTATCAGATAGATGCTGATTAATATAGATATGCTTGTACACTAGAGCACTCTAAGAAATCATTCCTCCGACAAGATAGAGAACATTAACCGAAAATTTTAATTTATTCTGAAATTATGAGACCCTCTGTAACAGCACTGAAATAAGGTCATATGTGCCTTCTAACTCGACAAGACCGACAAATAAAAATTGACTATATAATTACCTCAGCCAAGGAGGTTATGATTTCAGCTGGTTTGTCTGCCTGTCTCGTTGTCTGTCTGTCACCAAGATAACTCAAAAAGTAATGGACGCATTTTGACGAAATTTACAGGGATTGTTAGGAGGAACAGATGATTAACCATTGGTGAAGATCCGTCCATCCGTTTGTTTTTTGTTTGCATCATTTTTCTTAATGCCGTCACAAAGAGTTATGGACGGATTTTGATGAAATTTAAACGAGTTGTTAGGTATATTACGAAAAGTAAATGACCAAATGACCAAATTTTGGAGCGATCTGTTGGTTAGTCACTGTATCTAATTTTATGCTTTTAAGCACAATAACTCAAGAAATTATGAATAAATTTTTATGAAACTTATAGGAGTTGCTAGTGTTGTCAAAACACATAAATGAGTAAATTTTGGTGCAGATCAGTTCATTTGTTTGTATGTTCAACTCATGTTTGTCATAATGTCTGCTAGCAGCATAACACAAAAAGGTATGAACGGATCTTAACGAAAATTGCATGAACTGTTAATACCATCATAGGGCACAAATGATTGCATTTTGGAGTTGATACAAAGAAAATTAAGGTTTTAGAGCCAAATTCAACTTTTCATTACCATTGCCTCGCTTGGCGGAGGTATGCGCTCTCAGAGTGCTCTACTTTCCCATATTATTGCATTTTTTTTACTTGTTTCATTTTTCAGAGTACAAAAAATTAGAAAATTATCGTGAGGTAAAACGAGCTTAATTCTTTTATTTCTTCCAAAGATGTTGCTCGTGAGAAAGGGAAAATAAAAAGCTCTCAAGTAGATGGACATAGGTTATGTTTAATGTTGAGCGATAGAGATTTTTCATTAATATGCATTTTAATTAATATTCCTATCAAAAAGGGACAGGTCGGTCGTATGCTCAAAAAGTAGACTGATGCGGAAATAACCGCTAATCTGGTACTTCATCCAAATAAATGAAACCATGACTTTACACACAGGAGATTTTGATACAGTGTTATGCAAAACCCTAATTAGTTTACTGCTGAAAAAGTATCATAAAATAATAGGTATAATGTTACAGCTTAATTTCTAATATTAGAGACCTTATAAACTAACGACGTTCTAAGGTTACGTACGGGTACAAGTTTTTAGTAATGATTAACGTTGTCAAAGGTTATTTTACAAGATTCGTTTTATAAACGGTGATAAAAGTATATTGACAGTGCGTCGTGAGATCTTAAGTTATTAAAAAAAAATAGAGAAAATATGGCCGGCAGCACGTAGAAGTACTGTGTAGTTTAAAGTTATATCAACTGAATTTAGGTACATAAAACTGTAGAAGTGAAGAAATTTTAAATACAACGCGTAAAAATTTATATTTAGACATTTTTTCAAGTCTTCAGCGCTTAATTACCTCCGCCAATGAGGTTATGTTTTCGTCGTGTTTGTCGGCCTGTCTGACTGATTGTCGGTCTGTCCGTCATCAAGATAAGTCAATAAGTTCTGAACCGAGTTGGACGAAATTTACAGGGATTGTTAAATATGTAAGGAGGAAAAGGTGATTAACTTGAAGATATGTTGTTTATTTGTTTGTCTGCCTCATTTTTCTCAATGCCATAACTCAAAAAGTTATTGATGGATTTTTATGAAACGAACAATAGTTGTTAGGTATTTAACAAAGAGTAGATGATAAAATTTTACTAATGATCTGTTTATTCTTTCGTTCGTTTGTCACTGTTTTTAATTTTATGCTTGTTAGCACAATAACTTAAAAAATAATGAAAGGATCTTTATGAAATTCATAGGGGTTATTAATAATGTTAAAAGACATGAATGATTCATTTTTGGTACTAATCGGTTCGTTCGTTTGTATGTTTGACTCATATTTGTCTTAACGTTTGTTAGCAATATAATTCAAAAAGTAAGCAACGGATCTTTAAGAAAATTGCACAAGCTGTTATTACTATCAAAAGGCACAAATAATTAGATTTTGAAGTTTATACAAGGAAAATTATGGTTTCAGAGCCAATTTGAATTTTTTGCTACTGTTGCCTCGCTTTGCGGAGGTATGCGCTCTCAGAGTGCTCTAGTTTCCTAAATGTAACAACTCGGTTGGTTAGCATCTCTCTTCTCTTCCTTTCTCAACTTTTGTTTCTCGTCCCTCTGTGTTATTAGACCTTCTTTTTCTTCCCTGATTGCAGTTTGCTAGTCTTCATTCATTAGTACAGGTAAGAGGCTCGTTCGATAAAAATTTTGAAGTTTGTCTTTCATTTTGTATTCGAAGAAATGATCGTCACGTTCAATGATATCCACATGAATGTCTTTGGACGTCCAAGTAGCAAAGAAGCTTTTTTTTTTTCTTTTTATAATAGGGACTTGTCCCCGCACCTAGTAGTAGAAATTGCGCCGGTTCTTTAGTTACAGTTCGTTGTCAACAAGTACAAGGTGATCACATTTTTTACAGCGCACTGCTTCTTCTATGGACGTGTACGCTCGTGCAGATATCGGACATTTGACTTCAACAAGGGCATCAGTGCTCACAAGTCCATCTGGTGTAGCACCCAGAAAGCAAAGTTCTTGATCAATAAAGAAGCCACATTTTTTTACTTCGATATTTTCTTCAATCTGAAGAGCTTGAATGGCAGCTTGTAGGGAATCAGAAACTCCTCGAAGAATTTCAAAAGCAACTTTTGTTCTGTCTGTAGATTCTCTCAATTTACACACTTTTCCAAAATTCGAAGCTGTTTATCGTTTCCTTCTCTCCTCGTGCCACAACTCGGATTGGCTTTGTTCGGTAGTTTTCTTTTCAATATCTTCCTTAGTTATTTCGCAGTTCTGCTTCATTTTCTCCAAAAATTGATCCTTTTCGTTTTTTATATTTGAGAAAAAAGCAATAGTGTCGTAATCTACTTCCTTCGTTCGGCGTCGTTTCTGTTTTTGATACGGAGGCGTGTCTAATAGCCGCCGTTTGGCTGTTTGCGCTTTAAAAATGTACATACATTATGTACATGCGTAATGTACATACATTATGCCACTAAACATAAACATATGTACAGTATGTATACTCATACATAAACATATCTGAGTATTGGTCTTGTACTGATGCCTTTAAACATGTATGCAAACATAAACATGCAAATTTGTGTATGAACCACATAAACATGCTTCTGGAGTCTTGTCTTCCCACCAACCCTGACCCCCATTTCTTCCTCCTCCTCCACCGCCCCCCCCCCTCCCCGCTGTGACAAACCGCAAGAGAAAAGCGCTAATGACCTCCCGTGGCGCCTGTGGTGGGCACACGTGTTCAGCGATACGAAAGTCTAAGGGACCCGCCCGGCTAGCTTCGCCTATTTTTTATGTGAATGTCAATCAAAAACGACCCTAATTCGTGGCTATTAGAAGACGAAAACACTTCTAAAGGCTAGTAGAGCAATCGAGCTATCCGGCCTTGCATGGAACTTTCATCTGTAGGAACTTCTCCTGCAGTGACAGCGGTTACAAGAAAAACCGTCACGCCCTCAAACTTTGTATTCCATATTTCTAGTTATGTTCAACAAAATTCACGTCATTGGCCAAGCGGGTCACTGGTTCTGATGTTGAACTTACATGAGATGCAATTTGATGAAAATCTCTTCCGTTAATCTCGCGCTATCAAGTGCCGAATTTGTTAGAGAAAGCAATGGGTGAAAATTCACTGAAGCTCCCTCTTAAGCATAGAAGACAGCATTATTTATACTGTGCACTCACATTGAATAAAATAAGCCCCCTAGAGTTGCATTCATGTTTATTGCGGTGTTTTACTTAAGATTTCACTTTGAAAGACCAATGTTTAATAAATAAAGAGGATGGGGAGCGTAAAGGAAAAACGAGATTGCGACAGTCTCAAGAACGAAGACGTGCTACCAATGCATTGGCGAGAGATGAAGCGCCTATGCGATACAGTGACAAGAGAGACTTGAAGCAAAAAGATTACGGAAGAGAATAGGAGCTTCTAATAAGCGTTTGCGGGAAAATATAGAAACGGGAAGTCAGAGAAGAGAGCAAACATATCGATTATTGTGTGAATTTTTTCACGCACGGGCCCACTAGTTGTTGAATATTTCACAATCTTTGATATTTCTATAGAATTTTTCAAAACTGTGGAAATACTTGTGAAAATTAATTCGCTGAGGGGGAAGTCTGAACTTCAAGCCGAATAAAAAGCACTGCTTTTTCCTTCGCCGTGAGAATTCTCGAAGAAAAGTTGAAATTTACATTTTGGGGTATTTTGGCTGTTTCATAACCAAGTCGTATATGTTTATTTGCATGTGTTTTGCGAATAATTTCAAGCTTCTTATAATTTGATTTGTTGATGAAATTCTATAAATAATGAACGTCATCCCTTGATGTTAGAGAGCGGAGACTTTCTTTCGCTATTTTTCGTTTCTGGAAGAAGGTCCGTTTCCGCGTTTGTTTATTTTTAAGTTGATAACTTAGAAGTTTTTGTTGGGAAACTTAATTTAGGCGTGACAATGTTGGCTCGAATTTTCTTGCGTTTCTAATCCTAATTTCATCAATACTGGACATCCGCATTGCTGCAGTAGAATCCTTAAATAATAAAACGTTTCGTGTATTTAGTTCGAGTCCCCTTTGAAGGCAATAGATAGGCGTAAAATAAGCCAGGTTGCAGATTTTGTAATTCAGTCACGGTTCCGTAGAGATCGATGATCAGCTTGGAGAAGATGGTAAAAATTGGATCCTTATCTCACTTCTTGATATTGGGACAGTATGTAGGCTATGCAGCTGCTGGAGTCCGATTTTACATATAAGCTGTTTCTCTCAGGTCACGACGCATAAATTCAGCAAATCAACGGGGCACTCACGAGGGGATGATTTTCACGGGCAGGGAACAATTATTTCTTCTAGCTTACTGTCTGTCTTATTAACTTCGATGATGTAGCTTTTTCTTCGTGTATTTCACGGGCACTGGGCAGTAGACAACTACCGTATATATTTCTTCTAGCTTACCGTCTTTCTCTGAGAGTGCATATTTCGCTTCAGAGGTCGAAATTCGAGCATTTCAGTGAAGCAGTGAGTTAAGTATGGAAGACGGTATTATAGATACGGCGCACTAACGTTGCATATAAGCTGACTGGAAGGACATTCAAGTTTATTGCTGCGTTTTACTTAAGATTTTACTTTAGAAGATGCACGTTTAATTAAAAAGAAAGAGGATAGGGAACGTAAAAGACGAACGAGACTACTACAGTCTCAAAAACGAAGACGTGCTGTCAATGGAGAGATGAAGCGCCTATAGGGCCCAGTGACAAAAAATACTTGAAGCAGAAGGATTAAACAAGGAAATAAGAGTTGCTAATAAGCGTTAGCCGGAAAATATGAAAATGGCAGGTCAAAGAAGAGAGCAAACATATCGATCACTGCGTGAATTTTTTACGCACGGGTTCACTAGTGTCAAATAAGCTTCTTCCTTTCGGGAATCTGAATTTTAGTGTTGCCAAACAGACAAGACAAGCGATGAAATCCATTTTTTTTTATTTTTATTAGACGTACGTAGCGAAGCAAAAAGTTGCCGAGCTTTTCTGGGGTAGCACACGTGACTGACCGGCAGTTTGATTGCAATACGCCTCAGGTTTTGTTCAACTCCACCGAACTTGGTGAAAGCCACTTCATTCTTGGGCGGATCTCTGGTCTATACCAAGGACTTCCTGTATAGGCTATGATTTCGTAAACAGGATACCGGCAAGCTCTTTTGATTAGGGGCAGGTTTTGACGAGCGGATTTCTGAGCTTCTCCTACGGTGAAGTCTCGGAGTAAGCATAGGGGGAGACGACATACCCAATATTCTACACAGCAGCCTGCGTACCACTTTATGGTACGAGCTGGCTGACACACAGGCTGGTTTGCATGCTGGCTTACTGATTGGCTGGCTGACATGAGTGGCGTAGATGCAAACTTAGACTGTCCACGCGAGAAAAGTTTCAGATTTTCAGTTGCGGTATACTGGAGCTAAATAGCCTTCGGTATCCAGGTTACGACGATCCATAAATATTCATCCCTCTCTCCCTCACGCCGTGCTTTCAACATCACTCCTTGCGCTAACAGTCCTCTCAGAATCGGGAAGAATTAGATCTGCTTCATCAGTTCTTCACTCATTCTAATAGTGTTTTTACGTCACTCACTGCTGAAATGTTTCTTCGACAATTCACGAATCCGCAAAGTAGGAAGAGATGGATAGTAATTCGTTAACACAGCAACGTCGCAAGCTAAAGATCTTGGGATAAACCCCAAGCTTCGGTAACCCTGTGTATCAAGGACAGACACACCCACAGACACTCTGAAACCCTGCACCCTCGCGGATACCACACGGACTATAACAGAACACATTCGAGAAAGGGGCTTAGTTCGCGTCCTTGGCAACGGAACTACGCCAGATCGAGCGTTTCCTCGAACCTCCAATCTTGAGAACACACGCAGAAAATGTGTTCGATAAGTCTCACTGAATCATAATTAGGATTTAAATTATCAGTGAGTGCAACCAATTTGTGGCAATTTCAACTTCAATTTATATGCAGTTTAGGTTCGTTAGGTTAAACACATTGTACCCTCGTTTCGGCGTGAAATTTGTTCATGTAAAGCGTTACAACATCGAACACGCTTCAGGAAAAGCTGAAATACGTTTTTGGAAGAATTAACTCTATTTGATCTGTGTACAGAAAGAATAAGGGGGAAATAATTGAGTAGCTCAGGAATGCACTTGTGAAAGAAACAATTGAGATGTAAATGACAATGCTCACACGTAGTAAACAACTCGTGGCTTATAGCTATACTACATCATGTTGGTACAATAAGCCGAATCCTGTCAGATATTTTGTAGATTATATCTAATCCATTTTACCTACCCTGGGCTCGTGAAAGATCGCTTTTTATTTACTTGTATTGCAAAGCTTTCTCCCAGTTTGAAATTATGATGGTGATTATAGTGGAATATAGTGGTGTATGAGAGATTAAAGTCGATTATGGATGATGAAACAATATGGTAGATATGTTGACCATAACATAACGTTGATATTAGTATATTTAGGTCGATATTGGTGGAGGCGATATTGGTTGTTTAAGGTTGGTCAGGAAACGAAGGTCTATGGTAGTACATGGATGTTTGACGACTATATATGGTAGATGGTTGTACNATATTTAGGTCGATATTGGTGGAGGCGATATTGGTTGTTTAAGGTTGGTCAGGAAACGAAGGTCTATGGTAGTACATGGATGTTTGACGACTATATATGGTAGATGGTTGTACAAGGATGTTATAAGACTATAGATGGTAGAGCATTTGCTAGAGCACAACTATGGCAGCTTATCAATCGATTTCCGTACGTACGATCATGAGGGGAATTCCTCCCGTTATATGGGGCAGAATGTATGGATTGCCATGGATTTTAATAATATGGCTAGAATTCCCAACATTATCGACCAAAATAATATTGTATGACTATAAGTTTGAATGCGAAACATCTAAATATTCATATCATAGCGCAAAAATTGTGCATAATTTCAGTCTTTTCTTTCCTGCCGATGAAATGTGAAAATTGTAGGGTATATATGGACACTAAGGGCCTTAACGTTATCTTTATCCATTGTTTCCCCGAGTTTTTTTTTACGCTTAGCCACTTTAGCGCAGTTACCCATCATTTTTATTTTTATTTGTTGTATCCCATGCTAGATAGTATTGCAGTCCTTGATCAAATATTGACAACCATTATTGTGTTCATTCCGTTTATATCTGTAAATATTCATCAAGAAATTATTCCCGTTATCTGTGGAAGATGTCAAGTTTAATAAAATATTTAACCTTTCGTACTCGTGTCCTGAAAACGGGTAGGCGTGAAAAATTGCACCGGGAGTACTGACCTCGTCTAAACTGAAAAAAGTAGCCCCGTACCGACTTGGAGTTGAAGAAGTTACATATAAACGTGCGTTAACTGCGCCGATTGGTTCAAGCTCCTGCTCTAGCATAGTTCTGAAGTTAAGAAAGAGCCTTAGACCATTCTGAGCTACAGGCCTAACACGTACGTAATGATTAAACTATCATTACTATTATTATAAGCAACTAATCATCAGCAAACAAAGCAGGCATCGACTGCATAATATGTCAACAGTGGAAAAAGTTTATCTTGGTAGAATATAGTTGTATCATTCGCTGAACACAGTCGATTTTGGTTGTGAAAGGTTTTTTTTACGGTTCACTATGGTAGATCATGGTTGCGCAGCTAAAGCCTTAATAGTTGTAATTGGGTATTTATGGTTGGGAATTATGGTTGATAATATGGTCGAAGGTTGTGACATATCTCTACCATACTGTACCCCATAGATGGTTGAATATGGAGGATATTTCGATAATAAACAACCAAAGTCTCGACCATAATCATGATTGTTCTACTATAATCACAACCATAATTTCCGACTGGGCTCAGATAATGAAATTTAATTTTTCAAGTAGCTAGTGAATATTTTTCGTTAATAGTGCATTGTCATATGTTGACAAATGAAAGCTTTTGACATCTCAAAATCTAAACCTAGTTCAAGATCATCATCTCGGTGCGGCCTAACAAATTCACCTATTGCCCTGGCAAGGTAAAGGTGAAGTCAATTTGACCTCAATCCTTTCCCAATTAAGAAACCCATACACGTGCACTAGTTCAGGTTACATATAAGTGTCTGCTGCACCTAGAGGAGTTTGGTTCTGTTCTCGGCTAGCCAAACTGAAAGGCTATGGCACGAAAAATGGAAGGCCCATGTGACAGCTGAGCCGACAATACGAAAGTTTTAAATTCTTTTAAAAAGGGAAATATATTTGATGCTGTTACAAACTTGAACAGAAAACAAGATACAAAAATCCCAAGATCTTCCAAACTAGCCCATCGAGTAGCAGCCCTGGGCGAATGTTATCTTCTGGTCTAAAAATCGAGAGCCGCAAAACAGGAGCCAGGAAATAACGCACCTCTTTCAAAAACTCTACCGCTTTGGGCTCAAATAGAGTAGTGAAGCCAGGGTGCCCCTGGATCAAGAGACGGAATGCCCAGCCAAGATATTTCAGCGTGTTTGACTTTTCGTTAATTTCATCGTATAATCCAGCGTCAGCTAGGCGCCCCGTTGATGCTGCGCTCAGGGACGAATATCCATCCCCCTTTGCACCCCCTTCCAAGCTACGCGCCACTGCATTCAGACACTTTGTACTTTGAACCGCGTGACGTTGATGTAATAATACTGTCTGTTGGACTGAAACCTGTTCTCGCGGCATGTGCCCTTTCAGCTAACCAGTTTCGTAAGGTCTGCCTGCTTAAACTGAAGTATCACGTTATTCACTGCACTTGTCACTTGAGCTACACAGTTTGACAAGGTCTGCCTGTAACAGAGTGAAGTACAAGCCAGATGAACTGAAAGGCTGTCTCATTTGCTAACTATATTGTACAGCAATCTACTATAAGCCCCACCGGCTAAATCCAGGGCATAGATTTTCCCTCTTTTTTGGAAGAGATGTTTCGTGTTGCTGTGATTTGTAAAGTGAAAAATTATTATAACACTGCTTTAATGCGCATAATAAAGCGGTTATTTCGTTCATACGTCCTGCCACTCCTTGAAGCAGGATGTGTTCCAAGCTGTGCAGCGTGTAATGTCCAAGTCAGTTGGTTAAAACGTTTTTTATTAGCAGTTTCAGTGAACGTGACTGTTGTTCCCCTACAAGGAAACTGGGAGGAATTTGGCAATAGTTATTGCGTTTTCTATTCTTCTATTTTATTATTCTAAAACATGAATCCTTAGTTGCTTATTTGAGTATCTACAGTCGAGAAAAATATTCACAGTCAATACTGTGCATCATATACATGTACAGTTGTACATTCGCTTTTTCGACTGTGACTGCTATGAAAAGTTTTCTATGATGTGGTTGATCCGTTTTCTTTGAAGACTATAGAGGAATGACATAAATATTTGACCATTTAAAAATTCACTGGCGGATGACTGTCTCGCTCTGACAGATAGAAAGATAGATAGATGCATGTCGTGAATGAATTAATAATTCGCACTGTCAGTGAACAATTTCACCTATTTAAAATTAAGTTCTTGGCCCTTGTGCATTAGAAGTACAAATGGCGAGCAACGACGCAAAAGTTGGAAGTTTTGTAGTTTAAAGATTATTATTATTATTAAATCACAGCAGACTGGAGACGTAGGAACGGAGAAACTCCATGAGGTTAACAAACCCCCACGCAACCAGTCCAGCAGGTGGAGAAAACAAAAGAATTTTAAAAAGAAGATCCGAGATCACAGAATAGCTCGTGTACAGATCGTTTAAAGCTGCCAATACCAGCACCAGCAAAGACAGAGCCATCAAGACCATTCCAAACATCCACACACGACGGAAAAAATGAACGGGAATACTGGCCCGTACGGAATCGTAACGGTTCCAAGGCAAACTCATGAAGAGCACCAGTCCGCCGAGTATACCTCACCCGAACAAATGGCTCCACAAGAAACTCAGACAGTGGATGACTGGGGCAATTATAGATTTTATACAAAAAAAAAACAGACCTCCACCAACGCTGCGACGATGCACCAGATCACAGGGCACAACACCACCCAGCATGAACGCGCATCGACGAACCACTTTGTCAAGCAAACACAGGTGGCAATCGGCAGCAGAACCCCAGACTACAGAGCAGTACTCCAGAAGAGGGAGGACAAAGCAATTAAAGCANCACACTAAAGGATAACCAAAAAATAGTAAACCTTATATCAATAATGCAAATTGAAAGAAAGATTGGAACGATATATCAGCGATTCCTATATCACAAAACATTAGTTAGGTCACAAGAAACTTCGAGAATAGTACGTAATAAAATACTTACCCCAACCACATGAGTAGGGCTTACTTAAATCCGACTTTCGATCAACGTTTCCTTCCTCGGGGTAAGGCAACCTCGTTACTCAAAAAGGCTAGGTAACGTACAATAGGATAGTAAACGCACAATAGGCTAGTTAACACACAATAGGCTAGTTAACGCACAATAGGCTAGTTAACGCACAAGAGGCTAGTTAACGCACAAGAGGCTAGTTAACGCACAAGAGGCTAGTAAACGCACAATAGGCTAGTTAACGCACAATAGGCTAGTAAACGCACAATAGGCTAGTAAATGCACAATAGGCTAGTAAACGCACAATAGGCTAGTAAACGCACAATAGGGTAGTAAACGCACAATAGGCTAGTAAACGCACAATAGGGTAGTAAACGCACAATAGCCTAGTTAACGTATTTAAGACGCTGAACATAAGTAAAATTTCATAACTTACTTTCATCAACTGTACGAAGTTAACACGCCAGGACACTGCAGACCATTTATAGGTAGGTATCGTAGTAAATAAACCATCGTCAGATAAATTCAAATCCAGAAGGTTACAGCTCGAAGAGGTACATTATAACTCCCTCACCAACAAACACTCTTCTCCAAGCGTACATTGCTGCAGGGGAACAAGACGAGGGGTGCTACGACGCTGCATACAGGAGGTGCAGAGCACCGACGCAGGTCAGAGGCTGAGTGTCAACGGGCACAGCATGAAGTGGGCGGAAGAAGAGAGCCGTAGATACATCATTACAAAATCCTCAGTCAGACCCAACCCACCTGTAGGGAAGCGGACAGATGAACAGTTACCCACCATCCAAGAACATGAAGGTCTGCAGTGCAAGAGAGACCAAGGGATTGAATGCACCAGCGGAGGCAATATATAGAGAGGCTGAAAGGAGGACGAGAAAAGGACGAAAAGAGGACAAAAAGCAGGACAAAAAGCAGGACGGTGAAGTAGCACAGTAAAGTAGCACAGTAAAGTAGCACAGCAAAGTAGGACAGCACAGTAGGACAGTACAGTAAGACAGCACAGTAGGACAGCACAGTAAGACAGCACAGTAAGACAGCACAGTAAGACAGCACAGTAAGACAGCACAGTAAGACAGCACAGTAAGACAGCACAGTAAGACAGCACAGTAAGACAGCACAGTAAGACAGTACAGTAGGACAGTAAAGTAGGACAGTAAAGTAGGACAGTAAAGTAGGACAGTAAAGTAGGACAGTAAAGTAGGACAGTAAAGTAGACAGTAAAGTAGACAGTAAAGTAGACAGTAAAGTAGACAG
>LQNS02276811.1:32671-45295 GCA_001587735.2 Parhyale hawaiensis
CATAATTGGAAGAGGCTACAGCTAGTTCAGCCAAATTACCATATAAACCCCGAACATTAGTGCACAAGATCCGGCAGGAGCGAGACCCAAAACCACGAGGACCGGGGTTCTCGTCCACGTCCAGATATCTAGTTATCAGGCACGCAAAGAACAATAAATAAACATACACTATAAGCAAAGGGAATCATCAAAAAAATTACAAAAAAAAGCAAATCGACAGTCGTAATAGCAACGAGAGCGGCAAGCTATCCACGCGCCCCAGACCCTGCCATCACCAGTACGGGCTTTGGCCGAAAAGAGGAAGAGCGAAATGATAGGAAAAGAGCATCAGGTGGTACTACCCGAGGGAAGGAAGAAAGGAGCAGACTGCGGAAGACTGAGTACCCAGCTATGGCACCAGCCTGTTCATCTCCTCTCAGGGATGCCATTGGACCAAAAAGGTCTCATCCTCCGCCTTTAGAGTGACATTTCCTCCAACTCAGGGGCTACCCAGAGCCCCAAACCCAAAGCCAGCTCATACAAACAAAGCGGCGTCCGGAGGCCGGACAATGGGGACGGCCTGATAAAGCGCAGGCCACTCAAGATGCGTCGATATTTCGAAATCGATGGGTCCATTCGAAAAATTACATTGAATGAAATGTGTTTAGAATACATTTTTACATATTGCCATGCAAATTCCAGAAAGAGGGGAGGACTAAAAATGTATATTCACTGATTAATTAGAAGCAGGTGTTGGCCATTTTTCTGACATTACGGCAGCGTCAGCCCCGGTAAAGCGAACCGAAAATTACCTTGCCTTACCTAACCTGACCCAACGTTACTTGACCTACCCAAACGTAACTTAACATTCCCTAACCTAGACCTAACGTAACCTTCCCTAACCTAGCCTTAACTAACCTAACCTTACATAACCTAACCTTACCTAACCTAGCCTAACCTAACCTAACCTGACCTAAGCTTACTTAACGTAACCTTACCTAACCTAACCATACCTAACCTAACCTAAGCCGATTGGGCTAAAATGTGTATGACATATGTAAAAAAAATTAAACACTTTTCATTCATGGTAATTTTTCGATTGGACCACTCTTTTTCAAAATATCGACGCGTCTTTAAACTGCAGAAATGCCCCAAGATTTTAAAAACGACGCATGACGCTGACGCAACTACAGTGACGCAAATAAAATTTTGCGTCATTTTTCCCTTAAAGCCAAGAAAACGTAGTCGTCTAAGTACAGTTTGTACGATAGAAAAAGTATGGTACTTTTTACTATATCTCACTACTCAAACTCGAAAACTTTAAAGTATTATGTGGTAGATATTAATGTGCTGAACACGAATTTCCGAGTTTAGGTCACTGCCGCATTTTTTTTAATGCAATTATTTTAAACTCAGCATTACGGTCCATCAGTACTTTAGCGCAATTAAGAGGGAATTTTCTAATCAAATTTTCATAGAAAACACTAAATCATCACAAAAACTAGCTATTTTTTTAAACGTAATATTAGAGCTGAAGTCTGTGCATCAATCATACGAAATCATGCGATTGCTCGACCAAAAAAAAAAAAACATTTTCAGACACTACGCGTCGCTCCGCCCAGTCTTTACCGTTTACGTAGTGTCGTGTCCGACGTATCGTAATCGTAACTAGCAAAAAATAACTGAACCAGTTCCCTACTCCTACACTTTATTGGGGAACGACTACTTGGATGATTACGAACGACAAATTTATGAATTTTATATTCAGTGAAAAATTACTTCTCAAGGCTAGGAGCGTAGGACTTGTTCTGCCAATGACATCACAGCTTAGGCAACCATTTTAGAGAAAAAAGGTGCGCGATAGTAAGTGATTTAATACCAAAGTCAAGTTACTCAACACAGCAGCATTTCTAAGACAATGCATTTCTGACGGCCTTAACGTATAAATTTGTCACCTAAGCTTAATTGTCCACAAAATTAATTAAAATTTAACGCTTCAGGATGTCTTCCCCATCTTCAGAATAGAGAATAATGAATGAAAAACCTATAAAACAACTTTTTCTGACAGACTTGCTGGGAGCAGAGATATTGTGCGTGGGAGGTGTAAAATGTGAATGACCGGGATAAGCTTGGAAGGACCCAATAGCAGTGCTTGTACGGTCGGACGATATGGAAGCAGCAGTCGTGGTATAGTTGGAAGGAAAAAGTCAGTTATGGACTGAAATGAGAGCTACAGCTATTGTCATTATATTGAGGCTGGGTTTTGTTTCATTGATGTAGAGAGATTCTAAAGTTGTGAGCTCTATTAGATTAGAAAAAGAAGTCGATGATGAAGTGTTTCTTGCTAAATGGATGAGTATTTTATTCTGTATAAGGACGGGAAGCAGAATCCACAGTTATTTGCAAGTGGTAAACCAGTTTTGCTAGATATACCTAACGTTGGTCAACGCAGGCTTTGTAATGCTCTCCAGTGATGACCACATACGAAGCAATGTAGCTCCTGCATTGAAATTTATAGACAATACTGGCAGAAGAGCTGTGGAAGGTTTACCTTTGAATTAAAATAAGGTCCTATGGAAAATACGTTTTTGTAAGTGAACCTGAAGCTTATATGCAGGTAGGCTTCGGAGACATAAGTTTTTAGGGAGTTGACTGCATTGGCGGTGGTTTTGCAGTAGTATGGAAGGGAGTGGAAAATGTCTATTTTACGAACAGTAGGTTAGTAATACCGGGAACAAATAGTTTTTTCCAAAAAATAGTTTGCAGTAGTGATCTACTGAAAAGGGGATGCAACAACTGTTATACTTGAAAAATGGTCGACATTTGAAAACGATCGGTAAGAGGAGGATAAATTCGTATTCGGCGCATCAATGTCTATTATGTAAATGGCCTGGGTTCGAGTGAGGAGATAAGATATTAATTTATCAAAAATATTTCAGTAACTGAGGCCAGTACCACATTGTTCAAGGGCCTAACTTATAAAAACCTATTGTCAAATCTAATTGTCGGTACATTTTCTTCTTATCAGCTTTCACGAGTCGTAGCCTAATTTTATATTTACGTGTTGTATTTTGTACTTCTGTGATACTATGATTATGATACAGTAACAATAATAAAATAAATCTGTTAAACTAGATAATAACTAGAGCACTCTTAAAATCCATATCTCTGCTAAGTTGGGCAATGTTACTGTAAAACTCAAATTAGCTCTGAAACTAGAATATCCTTTTAATCAGTACCAAAGTCTGGTCATTTGTGCTTTTTAAAAGTTATAACAATTCCTGCAATTTTCGTGAAGATATGTTCATAATTTTTCGAGTTATAGTGCTGAAAAACATTAGTCAAACACACAAGCAGACCAACCGATTATCACCAAAATATGATCATTTAGGCCTTTAACATTTCTAACAATTTCTGTAAATTTCATAAAGATCCGTTCATAACTTGTTGAGTCATTTTCCTAACAAACAATAAATCAAACACGGAAATCATCACAAATTAATGATCATTTGCTCTTCGTGCAATACCCAAGGAGTTTACTACTACTACGAGCTCATCAACCGATCATCATCAAGTTTGATCATTTTTGTCTTTTACCATTACCAACAATTTCTGTTAACGGTTAACTTCTTGAGTCATTTTGCTAAGTAATAAATAATCAAACAGAGACAATCGAACAAGCATAAAAGATCATCACAAAAAATTGGTCATTTGCTCCTTGTGATATACCTAACAAGTCATTTAAAGTTGATAGAAATTTGTCCCTAACTTTTTGAGTTAAGTTACTAAGAAAGAAAGGCAAGCAAACAAACGGTTGAACGGTTATTCACCTAAAGTTAATTATCTGTTACTCGTCAGATGCCTAACAATTATCCGCGTGTACTTTGTGAAGGTCCGTCCATAATTTCTGACTATCTTGGTCACATATAAAGACACAAACAAAGGTAAACTCGGCTAAAACAACCTCCTTAGAAGAGATAACTAATTGATTGGTAAATTATCTATTTCATAGTCTTTTATCATATGTTTATATAATTTTTTATGTATATTAAGTTGATTACTAAAAATAATGGTATCTACCAGTGACGCAATGACGCAAAAGAAATGACGCAACTTCTGCGGCAGAAAAACGACGGACTGACGCTGACGCAACGACCCTAAACGAGTGACGCGCCCAGCTCTGATATTGCGCCGCTGAAATAGACACCATTAAATATTTTAATAACAGGAACAAGAGATTGTCGAAGATTGACCCAGGGAAACCGAGTTAGCCTAAACCCCGTAGCTTGATTTGCCCGGAGCTTCGATCAGGAGCTTTGGTTTTGTTACTGTGACTCGTGTTGCCGGTGTTAGCATCAAGCCGATTATGCTTGAGACCGCCAATAACTCTATTTCTTGACTTAGGATTGAGTTTTCGACCGTCCCCATGGTTTTGGATTTGACGTTCGACCTTAGAATTCAATTTAACTTTGGCAAACCCAACGTTCATGTCTGAGATTCCTGATAAATTAAGACTCGTGTGTTTAGCTTCACGGGACTTTGCCACGCCAAGCGATGATACCAAAGCCGTCGCTACCACTTCCTTCGATACACCTCACGTCTGCACTGACAAAAAGAAAATTGTGCTAATTGCCTTACGCTTAAATTCAGCGATTCAAGAGATAGGACGCGTTCGATTTGGCAGCGAAATTAAGTTTTCGAGGCTTGATTTGCTCTAATCTTCCGACAGGTGCGCTGGCTTCAACCCGTTGATTCAAGTTTCTGGCGTTGACCATTTAATTGATTACCCGCGATACTTCCAAGAACCCAGTCTTGCTCAGGAAAGGGAGCTATCTGTGGCTCAACATAAGCGGGTTGCTTCCAAACGCGTGTAACTCGCATCAAAGTGAGGCCACACTTCCTGCCTGCAGTATCGGACGAGTGAAGTCCAGTGGGCTTGATTTCGATCGACTGTGATGTCGAACGAGCCCGTATTAAGGTTGGGCACAAGCGTGCAGCAGCTTCCTGCCTGTACATGGCTGGCTCTACTACCAGCTAATCAGCATAGCTAGCATATTTTACTAATATTGAGCTGCTGTAGGAGGGAAGGTAAGTCACCCGTTGGGGGACTGCACTTATAATTATATCTTCTCGTTAATTTTTTATTCTTTGGTTAAAAAAATTATTGGGAGCAACAATCATTAATTTCATATAATACCATCCACGCGTGTTTCTTTGCTGTAACGCTAATGGCAACTTTCAATGAATACCAGTACCTATATGAGAAAAATCATACATAAATGCGCTTAATTTTAGGCATTTCTACCATCAGCCCCATGCAAAGAAAATGAATAAATGTTCTATAGTCTCTATGTTGTGACAGCTGCACGAATAGCACAGACAAGTGAAGACACTGCCGCACAACTTCTAAACCCCCGTCAAGTCGACCGTTCGAGAGCAAATTGTGACGTTATCTTTGCCGCTGAGTGCGGCTTTAGATATCTACATAGCACTTGCGCCATTGCTACGAACATCAGATTTAACACAATCAATCATGACGTCATCGTTGTTAATTTTCTTGCAAAAACACTGAAGAAATTCCCGCCTGTCAAAATTTGTCTGCAGTAATAGGCTATTACTACATATATAGTCCTGGCTCTGGGGAGAGGGGTGTCTGTGTCCATTTCTCCTTTACAGCTATACCATGCATTCTGCTATTCCATATGATGAGGACATTAAAAAAAGTTTGGTAGAACTTTCGCACCTGGTACATTTTTGAGGAGGACATGGAGGGAGCAAAATTATCGATTGTGGACCGATTGTTCTAAAATTTGCTCAGAATATGCACCTATTTTTGAAAAAGAAACAAATTTTGCTTCCACAACGTTTTTGATTTAGGCCTTTGTATTTGAGATAGTGGGATTTATAGATAAACTAGTGGACCAGCGCGTGAAAAAATTCCCGCAATAAACGATATTTTTTTATTAACATAAGCCGGTGCGGAATCTTGTCTTCTCTGACTTGCTTCATTTTTTTCATTGTTCCTTTGTCGCGCTTTCAACCTCAGGGTTTTTTCTCTGACTTGTCTTTTCCTCATTTTCTCGCTCACGCTTATCAGCAGCTCTCATTCACTTCTGTGACCTTTCTGCTTCAAGTCTTTCTTGACTGTATCGCATAGACGATTCATCTCTCTTCATGCATTCGTGGCACGTCTTTGATCATGAGACTGTAGTAGTTCCGTACTACTTATACATTCCCTATCTTCCTTCTTGAAGGCGTGCGTCTTCAATAGTGAGAGGCAAAAAAAAACATGAGTAAGACACTGCTATAAACTTGAATGTAACTCCAGCCAGCTTGTGTGCATGTAGCGCTCCCTATAGCCAAGATACGGTGTTGCAAACTTGAATATCTACTTCACTGAAATTTTGAAATTTTGGGCTATGAAACAAAAAAAGCCTTTGGCAGGGATTCTTCTCGTTTTTTCTCTTTTCTTCAGTCCTCTATATCCTACTAACATAATTGCAATGGCTCATAGAGGGCCGGGGCGTAAGTTCCGGTGTCTCTTTGGGAATGGGCCTATTGGTTCGTCTACAGCCGCCTATCTAATCTAATCTAAAATTCGCACCTGCAAAGAACGACAGTGTGAGGGATGATATGCATGGTAGGAAGCTGAAGGAGCATATGGCAATAGACAGAAATACATGTAATAGCAAGATCTGCTTCAGCGACACCCATTTGAACGGGAATAATACTGCTGTAGAAGCAGAAGGAGAAGTGAAAGACAGTAAGCTAGAAGAAATAGTTCTCTACTGCCCGCGATGAATCCCCCCCTCCAGAGCGCTTCGTTGGCAATCTGCTGAATTTATAAGTTGTGACCTGAGAGAAAAAAGTTAAAAAATCGGACTCCAGAAGCTACATTTATAGTGTTCCTATTTCGAGAAGTGTTTCAAGCAAGAAGTGTAAAGGTAAAGGTAAAGTCAACTTAGACCACACTCTCACCTGGGCAACCCACATGCACTGGTTTGTGCTGCATGTATAGGCCCACTGGCCCCAAATGAGTAAGTGTAGTTGCAGTCGACCTCGGGTCACCAAGAACTATGGCGCCAATTTGACGGAAGGGACAAATGATCCGAGACCCCCCACCCCCTTATATATCTCTGAGGAAGGCAGTTCCGCCACGGCGCCGTGCATGCACACACAACTGCCGAGTCAGCACACCAAGATCTGCAAAGAGCTCGCTGTGGCTGAGCATCGAACCGGCGAGCGATACAAGGTGTTAGAGCTGAGAATGGAAGCATGCTGCTACCTTGTCTTCAGATAAAGGGATGAGGATCAGCCGTCGCCATCTTCTGCGACCTGGTCATCGATTTACAAAATCGTCAACCTGGCTTTTTTTTCGCCTACTTCCTCCAAAGCGGACAAGAAATAAATAAATACACGAAGTGTTTTATTATATAAGTGTATATATGCAGTAAATTTTTTTTTGTAATTTCAAATGAATGGAACAAAATAAGTTTTCATGATAAAAAAATGACAGTTTTGGAATCCTTGAAACATTCTTAACTAAACTATAAAGCTGGATTTTAGTATGCGATATGCGATTTTCGATCACTTACTAAAACATGGTGAAAAAACAAAATATTCGGGTTGGAGCTGAGATAAAAAAAAAATTAGGAGGACAGTTTGGGAAATCCAGCTCTATTGTTGTCTTAGGAATGTTTCAAGGAAACCGAAACTGTCATTTTTTTTCTAGCATGAAATTTCACTGAGTTCTATGCTTTTGAAATTTCCAAAAATATAGGTATGTATATACCTATATACCATTATCTCAAAAACTAAGGCCTAAATCAAAAAAGTTTTGGGAGCAAAATGTGTTTCTTTTTCAAAAATACATTTTCCGAACAAATTTCAGAGCAATCGGCGGACGATCGGCAATTTTGCCCCTACCCCGTCCCCTCAAAAATATACCTGGAGCGAAAGTTCTCCCCATCTTTTTTTGATGTCCTCATTATATGGAATAGGACAATATATGGTATAGCTGTAAAAGTAAAATGTACACAGACACCTTCCCCAGAGCCAGGACTAATAGCCTAACTACGGGCCTTAGTTAGTTAGGCGCCAGTATCTTTTCACCAATTTGTAGTTACAGATTGAGTGTTTCTTGCCAAGATTTACAAAAGGGTGCTGCAGCAGTTGGATGTCCTGTTGGTAATATGTAGGTGTTATCAGTCTTTTATTTTGTTGCGATAACTTATCACAACAGCTGCCTTCCCATTCGATCAGATAGCGTATCAGCGTTGGCGACAATGGCACCTCCCCTCAGACCGGTTGCACGTGCATAGTCTTGTGCACGGAGTTTGTACTGTAATCCGACATTGTATTGCCGAAACAATACATGCGTATCTCTACAGAAGATCGGTAGATATTAATGAGTGTGTGTTTGAAGTGGGCCCAGTTGCTATGAGACTGGCAAGCGCGGTCGTGGAGTGGTCAGTTATTTAGAACTATTTACGAAAGAAACGATCGTTGCCACATCAATCGTGCGGTGGTATGTCTATAGATGTGAGCACTGTGTGTCTGTATCATATTCTTTCGATTCTTTTTACTTACCTAAGTTAAACTTTCATAATGATAAGAATTGGTATCTAGATAATGACCAGATTCCATACTTCGACTTGAACTTCCACAATATGTGTGAAAAGTGCAGGTAAAAGTGCAGGTAAAAGAAAAATTGTTCTACATATCCGTTGGACGCACTCTTGATCCGCGAGTACGTATACGTATATAGCACACATGACAATACAAGTTTGAACCTATGTAAAAACTCTACAAAACTTGATGACCTGTACCGACAACGTTTTGCAGAGCAATGCCCAAAAACTTCTTAAAATTTTCAGCCGCCACTACAGGCACACATTCTAATGTCTCTCTTAATTTCAAGTTAATTTATATTCGCAAAGATACCTCTTTTAAATCGTTGTTCAAACTCGTTAAGTTACATTCACAGCCACTGGAACCTTTGTTCCAAGTTCATGAAACGTTCTGGAATTTCGCCTCTCGTGTGTATTGGGCTTAATAGTCGCATTTACCAAAAGGCACAGAGTCAGGTCAGATGCTGCCGTGCTCATACACTCAGCGCTGAAGCATACCTACTTAGACATTACAGTTTGACTTAAAATATAGGCCTAGGTCAAAATAAATTAATAGCACGCATTGTATTTCTATCACTTGAACATTCATTGAAACTAGACCGAATTGAAATAACACGTGTCAAGCTGTTAAGCTTTTAACTATTGTTTTAAATTTCAATTTGAAAGAAAAATTTGTTTCATGCTTCTTTAATCGCAAGTTTATCAGGAATTTAAAAGCGAAGAAGAGAGTTAATAAAATTATTGTAGACGTATAATTGAAAACGTTTCGGAGTCCAGCTCCATCATCAGTTAAACCCCCTTAATAATACAACCAGTTCTTACCCGCTACTTCTTGTAACTCGGTATAGACAATAAGTACATGAATTCCGCCTTTTTAGATTCCATTTACTTTGTTTAGCCTAATTGTGTTTAGCTAGGTTCGTTTAGACTGTGCTTAGTGCGATTACGTTACTTAGAATAATTTGTTTCACATTTTCAGATTTGAACTGATGATGGAGCTGGACTCCGAAACGTGTTCAGTTATATGTAATACAAGGATTTTATTAACTCTTTTCTTCACTTTTAAATTTCTAATCAATTTGAAAGGCTTTAGTTATCCCTAAGCACTAGACAACTATTATAAAGTTGGGTTTATTCGTAAGTGGTTAAGAAAATCCCGCACAACCATTACCACAGATCAAGCCGTTTGTAAGAAGCATATGATAGCGTAGGAGTAACTTATAAGCCCGTTACTAAATGTAACTCTCTCTCTACACTTGTAGACAGTAAGAGGTGAAGCTCCAGTTTTATTACGATTTCTAACAGAAGAAATCAATTTGGAATCCATTGCAAAAAAAAAAAAAAACAGAAGCATGGAACTGCCGCCGACTTACGTCGAAGGATTTCATGATGTTGACACCTTGAAGAAGATGAAATATGGTCGCGTTGGCAACACGGGTAAGTTTGCATATACTTTTTTGTACCGTCGTATATATGTTCTAGTTTTGGGTCGTTTTTTGGGAATTCCTAATGCTGAGTTATTTCCGTTCCAGAATAGAGTTTACTTGTAAAGGCTTCATCTGCTTAGAGTTGATTTTTCTATACTTCTTGATCACAGTGACAGTTGTAGATACAAATATGCAACAATTTATAGAGATTCGTATGCAAGATAATGAGTGGTCTTGGCAGATGAGGCTATGACGTCGCTAACTTAACTCTACAATTAAGGGAGAACAAAAGTAGAGATTAGCGGAGCAGGATTGGAGGCCGACAGCCGTGTCAGCGCTCCGATTTGAAACTGAGATATCGTACCACGAGATGTGGAATCCCCTCAGTTTCTTGACCATACAGAGCATTTCCCTAAGGCCTGAAACCCTATTTTGGCCCGAACTCTACCCATAGTTTGATTTACCACTGGCATTAAGTTTGGCACTAAGTCCGCCCCTCAGGTATTTGTAAGATGATAAATTGCCGACACGTAACCATAGTAACCTTCTAAGTGAAATTCCTTGGCTATCTGAACTCACCGGTAAAATCGGCCAACATAAATAACGCACAGCTAGCATGATGAGAACGTAAACATTGACTTGCCAGGGAATCTTCTGGCCGTGGAAGAGTTAGCTCGTTGCACTTGAGTTCGCAGTCATTTGCTGCATGGTAAACTAGAAAAGTTTAGGTACTTCGTATGGTTTAGCATGTTGTGTAACTTGTATGAAAGGATTTATAGACATAGTATACTACGCAGTTTCGCACTGTTATCAAGGCATTCAGGTTTTAGTTATAAAATATGCGGAAACTTGGCTGGTGTTTAACAATTACTGAATATTTGCAGAATATTAAACAGGGTGGGATTATTGGAATTACTACAGGAATTATTAGAATCACAACAGTTGTTACGTTGTTAACAGCATTGTTGACAATGATACAACTGTTTACGCTACTTTTGTTCACTGTCACATTAGCGGATGCATTTATCTAGAGCTACAGGCCAAGCTCCGCACATATTCCATCAGTCAAGCTGGGCAGCAGTTATCATGCAACTGAACAGAACTGACATGCACCAGTGTGCTCTGACGTGACCAAAACAAAGCTACGCTTGACGTCACAGCCTAATGAGCTTCAGCATGTTTCTCACCACAAGAAGAACAGCTTTTCTGAGTGGTTGTGATGCAATATTCGACTTCGTTTTGGTCACGCGCGCGCACATTTCCCGTCTCTCGCTCGTCACTTCGGTTGCTATCGTATCATCGATCCTGGCGACACCATGCTTGGCGCGTGCCGAATAATGTTATAGGTATTGAGTAGACAAATTTTAATAATACACTAATCTTTTATCATCTTCACCGGTGTATGTGTCTTCTTGTATAATGAAAAAATAAATGAATGAACCTCATCATTAATAATATTCTGCTCATCAATGAATTGAGATTTTTTCCTACAAACTACGCGCTTTACAACACGCTCCACTACGAAACTTGCTTAATAAATGCACATCACACGATTTATCTGTACATAATATAGTTATTATGAGAACAGTTGAAGCAAGTCAATCAATTGTCTTTGAATCTCCCTCTTTGAACTACGTTAAAAATATATATATATATATTAAAAAATAGGCTAACTAAGCTTTTTTAATAAATCCATTCACTTTCGGTAGAGATATCCTGGGTTGTGGAGATACGAAATTTCTTACAGAGATATGTCGCTAGAAACTACTTCCTATTTTAATAATTTTAATAAACGATAGTTATAAATCTTACTAAGGTTGTATAGTATACCATATATACCGTTATCAGCCCAATAACATCAATAAGGCTGAAAATCAAGAGATACCTCACATGTATCCAACCGCATGTCTCGGTTGAATGAGAAAGAATCAACAGCTAACTTGCTTTTGTTACGGGGTGTGTAAATGAATATAGCGGCTTGTTGATATAATAAATGAATAAATGAATGAACGATAAAATGAATGATGATGTTCCTACTGTAAAGGAATAATTAATTACGAACGATCCAGTTGATCATTCTCGGAAAGCAGCACATGACAGAATTGTGACAGAAATAATATAGAAAAAATGCACATAACAAGTTAGACATGTCCCCAAGGGGTAAGCTATTCCCCAGCCTACCTAACTAAAAGATTTAGCGATTGGGACTCATACTGCAGCTGGATCAGTAAAACACACGTAAAGATCTCAAAATATATTGGAAAAAGAGCATGGAAATTTAATACAAAGAGGAACCACATGAAAGCAAGAATTTATAAGCTGTTTTGACACTCTTATATGCAAATTTTGTATCACCACTGATACCGGTTATAATTGAACACTTCGCAAGTACTCTGGAGGTATATCTATGGGTAACTTCGACCGCAAATATTTGAAAGTTTGGGTACCATCAGAAACACAAATCAATCAGTCGAAATATTGAGCCAGGTGGCAAAAACGGTGCTCTCAGACAGCGAAGATATAATACAATGCATGTAAACAAACATTTTATCACATCGATGCTGTGTTTACGAAAACTCCGGGAAAAA
>LQNS02276811.1:48172-58657 GCA_001587735.2 Parhyale hawaiensis
GTTATCAGGCACGCAAAGAACAATAAATAAACATACACCATAAGCAAAGGGAATCATCAAAAAATTACAAAAAAGCAGATCGACAGTAGTGATAGCAACGAGAGCGGCCAGCTATCCACGCGCCCCAGACCCTGCCATGATAGTTGACTCACCATAGATCGGTGCGTGCTGCCGCACGCATAAAAATAACTCGTTTCACCACATGAAATATAAATGCAGTACAATATTACCCTAATTTTATCATTATTGTCTAAATGTCAAACTAAGGCATTTTTCAGATATTTCATTTTTTTAGCGCGATAAGAATACAATGAACAAACTACAAGCTTCAATTTTTTTTATACGTACATACATATACATTTCCGTAATCTTAGGACATTTACCACCTAATAAACCTTTTCTGGCGGCTTCTCTGCAGTAATTCAACTTCTATCAATTCAGTAATTCACCATTTTAGTTGGCTAATAACATCTTACCCATACACACTTCGAGACACTTCATTAGCTAATAAGAACACGTGAATCACATCGCACTTTGAATTTCCAGTGATACACTTGCTTGAATACTTAATTGACACCGAGAAGTAAGACAGTAAAGGAGATAGTTCCTGCTTGACGTCATCATTTTTCATCTCCTCCTCGGAACTAATCTACTGTAGACGAAGTGATGAACCTCAATGGGGACCTCTGTAGAATTGGCTGCAACTGATAGCTCGGCCTGCACGGGACGTATACAGCTTCTCCAATCTATGCATGCATATAATTCCTATTCTTCACGCACTGTATGATCATATAAAGTTCGTGCGACTTTCAAGGGGAGCACCCACTCTGGATCAATATTTAGCATAAGGAACGCGTTACGACTGCCAACTTCGTCACGTATGTTACGAAGAGTTTACACTGCAGTTCGTTTTGAATCTTATTTATTCGATGAAGATACACTGCTGCAATTCTTTGTGTAACACGTCATCATACCGTAGGCAGCATAACTTATCTCAGACACTAGTACATACACTGGCATTCACTTCAACTTGGGACTGAGCACATTGAAGCGTCGTCGAATTGGGAATGGCCTCATTGTTGAGAGATGAGACTATGAGACATAGTTCTCAAATTGACAAATGAAGCAATTAGCATCTAAGCACTACCCAAGGGCACACGGTGTATAGTCCAGGAAGGTATTCACAGGTATTAACAGGAAATCGACTATGATCAGGCGACACATAGTTATATCGCTCCGCGGCAACAGGCTGGATTAACAACATTTAAACTCCAGTGATAATACACATTCACTGCCAGAACGTACCTCGAGCTGACTAATGTCAATTCTTGATGTTTCACAGTCAGCAAAACTGCTTAGTACGTGGACTAAAGCATCGAATATCCACAAAATGTAGAGCCAGGAGGAATATACTTGTACTGGGACGCGTCCCCTCTCCCCTGACGGAGAGGGAAAGAGGGAACCCACAAAACTTGCGTCTGATTGTGGCTCTACCTCCACACTGCCGTCTTTATTCTATTGAGCCCAAGTTCTGAACCGCTGTCGTTTGCGAGAGTGAGTTTGTTTACGCTATAGAGTCGCGAAGCCAAATATGAAAACACTCGCTTGTTTCTAAGGCACTCAATCTGGTGACACTGAACAGATGCCTCTACTACCTTCAACGGCTTCTCGCGTCGAACAATGTACCTTCGCGCGCGAATGTTGAACGCTACATTCTTTCTTGATAAACCTATTTTCTAGAGACATTAATTACTGTCCTATGTGTATACGTAGTAGTGCAAATCTATATTTACGTATGTACATATTTTTTTCCCTTTTTTGTGAGTCTATGTTTTCATAACACTTTAACTTTAGTTTTAACTCATAATTAAGGTTACGAGTATTGCAACATTACAGCTGCGGGTACAAATGGGACACAACACTCAAAAATTTATACATCTTCTCATTATGCAACAACATGTCTAGTTATTTATTGTTTGAAGGTGAGAATCATTCTGACCCCATTTTTGTTAAAATGAGTACAACGAATGACAAACTGTAATCCGTGAGATCGGTACTTCTAGGTGGAACAATATATAGTTCACGTTGCCGTAAGTCTTCAGCGCAGGTGACAAAACATGTAGTGTTCGAAACTACTGTAGTTACTGTGAGTTTTGCTTCTGTTGCAGACATGGTCGCCAGTCACGTAGGCATAGGAGGCTGCTCAGCAGGTGACGTTTACGGGGCTGTGGACGAGGAAGAAAGCATCCAAACCATCATCGAGGCCGTCAAGAGCGGCATCAACTATGTCGATACTGCACCTGCTTATGGGAGTGGCAAGAGTGAAGAGGTCATTGGCAAGGTACGCTGTACTGCACCAATTACGGATAAAACCACCCCTGTCGTTAATAATTATCAAGGGATGCTGAAAATAATCAGTTCATCATTGATCATTATTTTACATATACCTTGAAGTATTACATTAGTGGATTGCTAGCAAATATGTTCATTACGGTGGATCGTTTATTCAACTGTTTGAGATGCGGCTTATGTGTAGTTGAGGATTTTGTGGAAGCATCTAAAAATGATGTATGTGAAATTTTAAACCTCTAGCTCGATTTTTGCCCATACCGCAAGCAGTTTGAAAAAGGGGGAAATATGAAAATATATCATATTGGATAAAATGTCGCTATAAATGTAATTACCACAATTATTTTTTTTTTTTTTGTAGTGAAAATGGTAATCTTTTATTGCAACTTGATGTTATACAATACTAGCTATATTTAACTACACGAAGTGAAATAAATGAATTATATCTATAACAATTTGACCTCGAAATTGAAGAAATACATGTTTATGTTGAAATTTGTAAATTTTCAGATCACTTGCGGCATGAGAAGATGTTGATCAACATTTTTTGGTTCAAATATAATCTAGAAATGCATTTTTGATTACCATTTTCACTACAGAAAAAACTAATTATATAATTACATTTATAGTGACATTTTATCCAATATGATATATTTTCATATTTTCCCCTTCTTCAAATTGCTTGCAGCAAGTAAAAAAATCGAGATAGAAGTCTAAGATTTTACGCACATCATTTTTAGATACTTCCAAAAAAATTCCCAACTACACATAAGCCGTATCTCAAAAAGTTGAAAAAATGATCCACCCTAATGTTCATAAATATATACATAGGCAATTTACCCGTATTGGTATGCGATTACAGTAGTGAACAATGAGAATAACCAGCTCCATAGAGCTCATAGACAATGAGGTTCAACTAAGACAAAAGTACTGGAGGGCATTCCCAACCTGGGCCTGATCACGCTTTGCGACAGCCGTGTTTTCATATTTTGATCGATAACTTGATGTATTTTTAACTCTGTTGCGTTTACTAATGATTAACAAACCTGTAGATACTTTTAAATGTTGTGTTAACTACAAGTTCACAAAAATGTGGCAGCTTGCAATGAACTAGCTTGAACCAAGTATTCATAACATCCTTAGGTTCTTGGAGTAAGCTTTAAAGGTTTTCCGCAACAGTTAGTAAAATAATCAGTCTCATGTTGCATAAGAGAGGCTTATGAATTTGATAGCATACTCAGATTTGAATTTGAGATAATATGTTATATGAGCAACTTATGGCCTTGGTAGCGAAGAGTAATAGGTAAAGCTGCTCGAGTTACTCGTCGCTATGCGAGCACATCAGTGCAAAGCTACTTATCTGGGCACGACAGCAGTGTCGCAGTCTCATCATAGCACTAGCAGAAGTGTAGCATTGGCAGATATGAAGTGATGTAACATATGCAAGTACAGTATGGTGTGGTGTATCGCTGGCAGCCATTCGAAATAACGTGGACAGCCACGAGGTGCAGCTTGAGATGGTACCAGAAGTGAACGGTTCTTTCCGTACCAAAATGCCGCATTTTTAGATTTTTGCGCGGCTGCCCTAGTGTCTGTACCGCATGGTTGACCTTGCAGTGTTAGTTCATGGCTGTCAATGTAGTCTCACTTTGTGGTATTTTTGTGCTTTTAATTCTATTCTTAAGTGTTATTGGCTTTACTAACCTCCATACTGTTGCGACCACTGGAATGAGCTCTGCTGAAATCTTTACGGTATGGACAGTACATCTATTTCTTGGGTTACTGCTCCAAATTCGTCAATGGAAAAAACTCAATTGCGTGGGATACTAAAGTAGATTACATGCATTATGTATGTGTGCATTTTTCCTATAAAATTATAATAGTCCTTGATATTATGACGGATTTTCAGCTATTCTCAGTGTCCAAAAGTATGATCAATATCGTATCTCATGATATATGTCAATGAATTTGTTTTTCCTGCTCTACAACACGTTTTTTGCAGTACGAAGAAGAAATTCCTTTTGTTTGATGTGGCTGGAATTATTAGAATTTAGTTTGTCTACGCTTACGTAAATCACCGTGATCGAAGGTCCACTTGAAAAAGGCTCGATTTCACTGGGCAATGAAGTATGTATCCCGACCGGGGATCCGTCCAAACCCGTCCCATTTTGAAATCCCGGCAGTGGTGAAATTTTATCCCCGGTTGGTTTATACTAAATTATACAGTGAAGTAGGTGTAGTCTGCGCCACATCTAGTACCTAAATAGCATTTATTGCTTTGATTCAACCAATATACAACAACTAAAGTAATAAACAGTAGATTTAGATCGAACAATCTTCGATCTACAACGCTTGAATAATAGAACCGTGTTTCAACCTATCTTTTCGTGTTGTGCTAGTAATAGTGCCACTCACACCAATAGCTCTTTCTCTCATAAAAGTAAAATGTACATTAAGGAACAGAACTGTAACCCCACTGGTGGTACTAGTAATATCAGGTTAACAACTTTTGGTACACATTTCACAATAGCTCGCGCTTTTTTCAGGCGTTGCGACAGTTGCCTCGCAAGTCATATTACATCGCCACCAAAGTGGGCCGGTACAGCATCACCGGCCCCTGGAGCGACATGTTCGACTTTTCCGCCAAGCGAACTGAGGAGAGCGTCAGTACCAGCCTGCAGCGTCTTGGTGTGGACTGCATCGACCTCATCCAAGTGCACGACCTCGAGTTCGTCGATGATATCAATCAGATTGTCACGGAGACTTTGCCTGCCTTGCAGAAAATTGTTCGAGAAGGGAAAGCGAGGTACGAACTACGACTGACTCGAGCACAACATTATTGGTGATGTTGATTACAGGAGGGGTGGCAGGGCGAATAGTTACCATTATATTTAATAGGTGAAAATGTTTTCGTTGCAGATTTAACTACATACTCTACATATGTCTTTGCCTGTTCATCCAAAAAGTGGTTGAATGAGTTGAGCAATGTTCACAATTTTTTGTAGGGAGTTTGATGGGTTTACCTAGATGTGACCCATGGCCATCAAAAATGACATCGCATTTGCCTCCACCGCGGCAGATTGTCTTACGCCACGAAGCGTTCGATTTTCTAATGTTATTGTTAAAGATCTAATCTCTGGGACTGGGGGCTGCGCTCTCCTAACCTTATTCATCAAAAATGACTGCCTTCAATTTGTTCCCCAGGCGGGTGATGGTCTTACGCCACTAATCGTTCTAGTGTAAATTTTATACTTGTTAGCACAATAACTCAAAAAGCTATGAATGGATCTTTATGAAATATACAGTAGTGTTTAGGAATGTTATATGACATAAATTATTAAATTTTGGGTGCAGATCGGTTGGTCTGTTTGTGTGTTTGACTAATGCTTGTCAATATGATTGTTAGCACGTTAACTCAAAAAGTTACGAACAGATCTCCAAAAAAATTACTGGAATTGTTAATACTTTTATAAGGCACAAATGCTCAAATTTGGGCGTTGATACAAAGCAAATTACGCCTTCAGAACTAATTAAAAATTTTTGTTACTGTTGCCTTACTTGGCGAAGGTATGCACTCTCAGAGTGCTCTAGTTTGTTTATTAATCTGTCCATTATCTTCCACGCTTAGATCTAGCTAGTAGGAGTATATAAGGCTAGGATGGAGATTGTGGCCACCCTATCACGCTTTGTTGAAAACCGAGGGGCAAAAATTAGACCAGGTTGCAGATGATGGCCTTCCTGACACGCTTTATTGAAAACCCAAGAGGCGAAAATTAAACCAGGTTGTAGACGATAGCCTTCCTGTCAGGCTTTGTTGAAACCAAGAGGCGAAAATTAGACCAGGTTGTAGATGATAGCCTTCCTGTCACGCTTTATTGAAAACCGAGGGGTAAAAATTAGACCAGATTGCGGATGATGGCCTTCCTGTCACGCTTTATTGAAAACCGAGAGGCGAAAATTAGACTAGGTTACAGATTACTGCTAAAGTAAGGAATCCTCAAAATTGAATACCATTCTTGCTCTGCAGTTGTAAGATCCATGCAATGACGGCCAGCACCTACAATTTTCAGCGCTGAGCGGATTGGATTTTCTGTCCGCGACCACGGACCACCAAACTCAATCGCGGAAATTCGCATCAATTGTAATCAACTCCGCACTGTATTTTTTTAAAATGAAAACTTTTAGAGACACACAGATAACTGAGTTTGGTGCTTTAAGATACTTCAATTTCTCTATATTATCCAGTCAAAACTTTGCCTGTTCTGCTAAGTTAATATTTCATAGAAGCTGCGATAAAAGAGACATCTCTTAAAAATGGAATTTATTGGTTGAATCCTTTATTTTTTGGAGAAAAAATTCGCTAGCGATTACCGATAGCAGAATCACAGAATTTTGATTCACACATAAATAAGAAAAAAAATATGTAAACGAGGACGAGCCGTAACAGAAAGCCATATCAATCTGCGAGCGCGGTCCACCTATTGTACGACCGCGAGCCCTGTACTGACAGTTTCTCTAAACGCTCTAATGGATCCTCATTTTCACTATATTCCCTAATCATAACTTTATCCCTCTGAGTGCAGATGTGCAAACTGAGTAAATGATCAACAGAGCAGAGTGTAAAGTATGCTTCAGAATGCGGAAGAACTACGAAGATGCCCGAAGAGCACGAGGGCTTCATACGTTTCAGTAATTATTTTTCTTTAACTAGATTTTTTCTTTTGCGAAACAGCTTCTTTCCAGAGCGAAAATGTGCGAGTGCAGTATCAATTAAACGTAATTAAAATTTATGTTATGGCTGATGCTAAACTGCCTACTGAAAAGAACAGGTTTTTCTGCACCTCACCGATGGAAAAGACTGACTCTGCTCGTCAGCAGCATAGAAGCCAAAGGCGCTCATCTCATATTATGATCATTTCAGTTGAAAGGTGCAATGCGAGCTCCACAAGGAAATTAGTAACGAAAGTATAACCAATGATGATTTATCATCACTAATTCATCGGCGTCTCGGGTCATGTACAGGGTTAGACCAGTTATGTTTATCAATAATGCTGCAAAGAATTTCCCAATGATGCATGGCAATGCGTTCCAATTCTTTTTTCTGACCTCGCAAATACAGTTGTCGGAAAAAGCTAAATATTCGTGACACACTACGTGCTCGACTCTGTGATACTTTTTGACGTAAGATTGGGTATACTTTCTTTATTAAGCAATGGTATCGCATCTTTAACACGCATAGCGTCGAACGGTGTGAGTTGATACATCCAAAAATAGAAGAGGTAACAGTCAAGCTATGAGATAAATACACCAAGGAAGATTGGAGGCTGTGCTAAGTTGAAAGGTCAAATAATAGCTCCAATTGAGTAGGTAGAAATGCCCTATATATGCGTTTTTCTTTTGACTAGCACATTAATCTTTAGTAGCTTTTTTTGCGTAATATCAACAACCGTGAAGTCATATTCTACCATTTCGCCCCAGTTGTACAATGTACAACTCACTAAAGATGCATTACATGCATATTGAAGAGTTTGTGCAAGACAGATGCAAATATGACATTATTGCTGCATTTGACTTTTAGAAGAAGTTCTTTTTTATCTCACGATTCTACATTTTAATAAATACTCTGTTTTACTGTAACTATCATTTTCACACCAGCCATATCATAATTTCTTCATTTCCAAAAACCACTTAACCTATTTATAGCACTGTTGTGATGGATATCGACGTGGTAGTACGAGTCTCGCGCATTAGAATCCGTAAGCTCTCTACTGTTCGCTTACTCATCAGGTACATCGGCATCACCGGCTATCCTCTATCAGTCCTGAAGCGGGTTGTTGAGCTCTCCACCGTGCCGCTCGACACGGTGCTATCCTACGCAAGATGTACCTTGGAAAACCAAGACCTGCTTGACTACGTACCATTTTTTCAGGTACTTATTACAAGCTCTCCATAACTTTGGCAGACTATTGTTTTTTCCTTGTTAGACATATTACTTTTTATTGGTAACAACTACCCACGACTTTACTTTGTAATAGAACTTAGTAAGAACGGTAACATTCTATAGCTGACCTGCATGAACTACAAAGCTTCTCATGGTGAAGGTAATGTCAACTAGGCCGCATATCCCAACTGGGAAAGAAGCACTGGTCCGTACGTGCTGCAGATATACTGTAAGCCAACTAGCTCCAGAGGAGTGTCCGGCTGCAGCCGACCATTGGCCGCCATGAGCTACGGCGCCTACGACGACCGGCTTTGTTTCTACGACCTTCGAGCCCACCACCCCTACCCCCATCCACCTCCCCCTATCCATCCCCATCTTTGGTTAGGGTCTGTACGCCCGTAGTAGCATCCAGGCGCCTATGCTGCTGACTTGGCGAAATAATTGAGCACGACTAGACTAGAGTTTTGATCTCGCGGGTTCTACGTGTGAGTGTCAATATTGAATCGTCCATTCATAAACTTGAAGTAGCTACTTTCTAGTTAGCCTCTCACGTCGCTTTAAAAGATATAAGGGAATGATTTTCCAATTACTTGCGATTGTACCTTACACCCCGCCCTGTGAACTCGATGGGCTTGTAATTTATATAGAAGCCTCACTTCCCAAGGGCTAGAGCAAACGTTACTTGTTGCATAGTGGCCACTTTCCTTGAGAATTTGACCTGCAACAGTACCTAACTCGCTGCAGTGATCGCAATTTCCCCAAATGTAGTAAGGTGTGATGCAGTGTGGTGCCGGATCCGCGCGGTGGGGCGCGTCCGCGCTTGCTTTTTCTCTGTCTCCGGCGGCATTTGAGCGGGGTGTGCCTCGCTCTTCCGCGCACCCAGCAACGTCGGGTTGGAGCTGTGGCTTGTGCCTTGCTTGGTGGGCTGCTGGGGAACGTGGGAGGAGGGACGCGGGCGTGTCCAGGGGCGCGTCTTGTCGTGTGAGTACGGCGTGGCCCACTGCACTTCACTCAAACCCTCCCCTTTTTGGTCCCTTCAGGACTATGGTCCGATTGTGGCGAGGCCCCACTTAGGTGGTAACGTGGACCAGGGCCTGCAATACTTTCATGCAGGATCGAACGCCATTACTATTTCCTCCATGCGGTTAGAGAGGGTAGTGTTCAAACTCCGCCCTCGATCTTGGAGGTAACTCAACAACAACATGTACCACACGCTCCTTAAAAGCACCCTTCTTTCTGCAATGCCTGTAATGAGAGCAGCTGAAAGACATATCCCAACTAAACGAGTTTGTATCAGTAATGATCCTCTCTGGATGAATCGGACAGTCAAACGCTGCATTGCTCGGCGAGAAGTGCGTTACAAAGCCTGGAAGCGCAATCCAACAGAGGAGAACAGGTCCAGTCACATAAGAGTTTGTCGGGATGTAAAGAAAATAGTCAGAACCACATAAAGGGTGAAGGAAGTTTCTGTAGCCGCTATAGCGAAACGCGACCCAAAGGCATTCTATAAATATGTAAAAGAAAGACGACTCAAAAAAGAAACCCTAGGTCCGCTCAAACGACCTGATGGTGAAATCACCAACAGCCTAAGAGACAAAGCCACAATTCTAACGACTATTTCACCTCTGTATTTACTGTTGAAAATGTTACGAATATTCCCGAACCAGCACCGATACAAGTTATTCCAATTAACACCTGTGTTTTCACGGAGATCGAGATCCTTCAAAAACTCACCCACCTAAATGTGTACAAATCCACTGGCCCAGATAATCTTACTCCCCGTGTACTACGGGAAATAGCTCCAGTCATCGTGAAGCGATTGCTCGAAATATTTAATCGATCTTTAAGAACGGGAGAAGTTCCGCAGGATTGGAAACTAGCTAATGTAATACCGATACATAAGAAGGGGGATAAGAAAAGCCCAAATCGACCAATCAGTCTTACTTCGGTCGTCAGCAAAATCATCGAACGCCTTTTGAAAAAGTGCATCACTGATCACCTGAGGATGCAGCAACTCATATCCGACACTCAACATGGCTTCCGAAATGGAAGAAGCTGCTTAACAAACCTACTGGATTTTTTCTCAAAAGTTACAGATATTAAAGATGAAGAAAAGGGTGTAGACCTTGTGTATCTAGACTTCCAAAAGGCTTTTGATAAAGTCCCCCATCACCGGCTAATAAAAAAATTGGAAG
>LQNS02276820.1:17044-38355 GCA_001587735.2 Parhyale hawaiensis
GCTGCCAGCACAATTTTGAGCTGCAAACCAAGCGTGTTTATTGGCTGCCAGCCACATTTTTGGCTTTCAGCTCATCAAGTGGGAACCGGCCTTTACTTATGCTAGGAAGTGCTACCAAATAACTTCTCTAAGTGGACTCAGCCTGAATATAGGTGGCAAAACGTTAACTAAAGATAATGAAAGTTATAAAAGTTAACTAAAAGCTAGATAATGAATTACAGAAAATTTTATACAAGCAGTCAAACGATAGAATAGTAGGTGCGCATTTGTCTGTGTGAGCATTTGTCATGTGCGCTTTTGTCATTGAACCTTTTTTATCATAGCTTTTGTTTTACTTGTGTTTCAATAAATTCTGCCGTCATTTTTGACGGCTGGACACAATGGTGACATAATTGTGACTGCTGCTCTGTGATCCGGCACGCAGGAGATGCTCCCCGTATGGTATTAAGAGCAGCCATGGCACGCGCCGGGGCATAACAGGCGACAGTGATGAGCTCCTGCCCCAGTCTCCGGCACAAGAGAGGTCACCAGCGGTGGCATTGGATCCGAACTCTGCATAACTCACTATAGCAGACGTGTTTACGGCGGAATTTTCCTAAATTCTGAACGTGCTCACCATAACTGGAGGGATAATTAGCCTCGTGCAAGAACCCTCTACAAATGAGCTAAGGCATCACTACAATAGTCATATCAGTCCTCCAATTATTACTTATTTTTTTTTGCCACTTGCAGAGCTCACTAAATGTAAACTGGCTTTCACCAAATAAACCAAATAGAATCCCACATACACTGGTTCGTGCTGCTGAATAATGCCCTCTGGGGCCCACTGGGGGGCTCCACGGCTGCAGTCGCGGTTCTGATCCTTCCATGACGCATGCGAGGTTGTTTCCAAACGAAAGATGTTTTTACCAGGTGTTCTGCAAGAACATGCTGCAGNCTGATTGACCTGTTGCTCCGTATGTACTGCCAGGTTTTCTGTCCTAGCGTACTAGTTTGACTAGGCGCTGTTGCTGGGTAAGTTATCAATATTATTAAAAACTTCACGCCCGGGCCGCCACGGACAGGTAGTAGAACTCAAATAAAGCAGTTCGCAACACCGGGAATCCCGAAACGCTGCTAAAAAAACATTAATAGCTAACTTGAATGCCTGCGGGAAGCGCGACCGAAAGCCGATGGCGGCAATGAATTTTTTCACGGCCAAAATCTGGAGTCTGCAAGTGAGGATACGCCGGAAACTGTGGAGATGATGCGCGCCTCACATTTGTTTAGTACGGGCAACCTGATGCTAGGATGTACGGCTCGCAGGTCGTTCGTGCCACTTTATCTATGCTTCCGACTTTAACTGTGTGTCGGGACGCGTACGCGCTGTACACCCTCTGTTCCAGTCTTCCTTCTGTGTCGTGTGTACTGCTTCTTCCCCGGCTGTCTTCTGATAATTTGTTTCTCTTGTTCACTGCTCTCACTGAATGCCATGCCCAGATCAAGTTGCGCTTGTGACTGCACAGTGTTGCCCAGGCATTAGCTGCTGTGAGGCGTAGGGGAAGCATAGATGAAAGTTTTAGACATTGGATGAAGGATTGGCACTTTCGTGTTAATATTTTTCAATCTGTAAAATTTTGTATTTGTTTATTAAATTCTAGCGCATTCGGCAGGAGTATGATTGTGCTTTATCGCAGAAGAGTTAGTCGATATTGACCTTCAAATATCAACTAGAAGCGTGCAAAACGAACATATCTTCCATAGCAGCTTCGCCAAATGCATCATCAACTAGAATACCTCGTGGCGTAAGACTATCACCCGTAGTGGGAGCAAATCTCATCGCCATCATTTTTTATGGCCAGCTATTCGCAGTTTCTTGGCTTGGGTCACATCGACGGCAACCCACCAGACTCCGTGCAAATAATTGTGAACATTGCTCAACTCCTTCGACCACTTATTAGGTAGACAGACAAATATACAACTATATTACATACATACAAATATATATATACTTAATTCTTCAACGAAAGCATATCACCTCTCTCACTTTGTTTGCGGGTAACAATAATTGGTAGTGTTTGTGCTCAGGTATGAGGCATTGTTCATTACTTCAGCATAGCGTCGGTGCGCTCTGTAACAGTATTTCTTTTGTTTACAGGTGAGCTGCTGCCATGGTGTGTGGGGTGCTGGGCTGGTCTATGCGACGCTGGATCGTGAGTCAGCAATTCGTAGTGTAAGGATGGCGTTTCGGGTGACGGAGAACAACATACACTGGTTTTTTCGGGGATAGAGAAACGTATCAACAATGGAAGTTATATATATCCGTACATACAGTACACAGTATAATCAAGTCTATACAGAACTGAGAAGCAAGTTTTATTCATATTGTTGCAATAAACTTATTTTAATAATCAGCAATTCATAACATTATGAAAACTAGAGCACTCTGAGAAGGGTAACCTCGGTCAAGCAGGGCAGCGCGGTAACGGGAAATTCAAATTGGCTCTGAAACCATGATTTTCTTCGTATCAACACCAAAATCTCATCTTTTGTGCCTTTTGATAGTACTTTTAATAGTTTTCTTGAAGATTCGTTATTACATTTTCAAGTTATTCTACTAAAAAACATTCTGACAAACGGTTAAACACGCAAACAGACCTACCGATCATCACCAAACAAAATATGATCATTTATGTCTTTTAATATTACTAAAAATTCCTGTTAATTTTGTGAATGTCCGACCATAGTTTTTGAATTATTTTTTAAGAAGCATAAAATCAAACACAGCGACAAACAAACGAACGGACAAACAGATCACAACAAAAATTTGATGATTCACTCTTCGTAACATACCTAACAATTCCTGTATATTTTATAAAAATCTGACCAGAACTTTTGCGTAATCGTACTGAAAAAAATAGACAAACCAGCAAACACACACAAAAGCAAATAAACAAACGATTGAACGTAACTTAAACTGTCTATTTGTATCTCTGTCCGCTTGTCGGTCTGTTTGACTATTTATCTATTACCAAAATAACTCGAGAAGTTATTGATGGATCATTACTATATTTACAGGGAACATTAGACGTGTTAACAGTAGCAACCCATCAAGTTTTGGTGAGGATCCGTTCAACTGTTTGTGTCTTTGTTTGTCTGATACTTTTTTCTTAGTACTATAACTCAAAAAGTTATTGACAGATTTTATAAAATTTACATGTGTTAAGTATATTACGAAATGAAAATGACTAAATTTTTTTAATGATCTGTTTGTTTGCTCGTTCGCTTGTCGTTGGAATCGATTTTCTGCTTGTTAGCAAAATAACTCAAAAAGTTATAGACGGATGTTTAGGACATTTATAGGAAATATTATAATATAAAACCACATGAAAATATAAAAAAACGAAACATAAAATGACGTGATCAAATTATGACGATGATCGGTTGGTGAATACCTTCCTACGGGGAGAAATACATGATTTTGATTTGATTTGTGTGTTTGACTAATGTTTGTCTAAATGTTTGTTTGCAACATAACTGGAAACGTTATGAACGGATCTTCAAAAAGTACAGAAGCTCTGATTGCTGTCAAAAGATATGGATGGCCAGATTTTTGTGCTGATATAAATCAAATCATAGTTTCAGAACCAAATTGAATTTTTCGTTAGTGTTGCCTAGCTTCTCGGAGGCATGCGCTTGCAGAGCACTTTCGTTACAGGTTGATTTTAAAAAGCAATTTTAGTTTAAAAGCGATATCAGAGTGATATTCAATACAAGGAAGGTTTCCACCTAAGTAAGTGTATTTAAACATGTTCAAGAACATTGATGCAGTAAACGCCGAGTTTCGCCGCTTTATGTAGATTGGCCTAATTTTATCGCGTCAGGCTTTACTCTAAATGTCGGAAATATGCTCAGTTTAGGAGAAGAAAACGAGCTATGTTCCTTGTACCAGTATACTGTATAATTCAAACAATGAAAAAAGCATTATAACTGGAACAAGACATAAATATCAGCAATACACTATGTGAAGATTATCTACTTTAATTGTGAACGTGCTATCTTCCTTGTTTTGGAATGACTTTGAATTGCCTGTCGTTCATTGAATTAGTCAGTCCTTTAATCTCAGCTGATGCTATCGACCCAGTAGCTCTTGGACTCTTCTGCCACAGAGTTTCATTCGATGTATGCTGAATACCTCCCTCATGCATCTTCTTCATCAAGATGGACCACAGATGTTCCATGGGCTGAGGTCAGGAGAAGTGGAGGGGGGGGGGGGAATGTCATGAGATGTCACTCTTTGAAGTGTAGACTACTCAAGAACGCCGTGGTGGCCTTTGCTGGAAGGCGATGTCGTATTATTATGCATGAACATCAGCTGACGTCAGTGTGCAAGCTGCAATTCTTCCAACCATAGCCACAAATATTCTTTCAAAAAGCGGCGGTAGGTCTTGCTGGGGATTTTAACACTTTTGAACACTCGAAATGATCCTACAATCTAGCCACCGATGATCCCTGCCCAGAACATTACTTCACCTCCATCCTGCTGATGCCGAAGTCGAGTAGGACGAAGATTTCCAAAAGGTAACCAAATCTTGGCCCATCCGTCGGACTCATTCTTGGTAAATCGAGCTTCATCCGTGAAAAGGACATTGCGAAAATCAGTCTTCATGTATTTCTTTGCCCATGTAATGCGTTTCTCATTGTTGGACCTGTTCAGGAGGGGTCAGAGGATGGGTTGTCTCATTATTAACATCTCCTTGAGAACCATGTACAGGAGACTTTTCGACACATGTCCAATTTCAGCGCCATCGAATAAGGTAGCACTGGTTGCTCCGGGATTTCGTACAACTTGCCTACGTATTCTCTGCACATCCCTCTTGGTTATCGTCCTTCGCTGGCCTTTGTCCTCTCCGATCTTGATGACAGGGTTTTTTCTTACGTCGGACTCCAATATCCTTGGGTCCCGTCCAAGTTCTCTGGCTAACTCAACTTCAGAAACACCATCTGCAAACCCGTGACAGTCCACTCTTTGTCTGCAGTTGTCATTCGTCATTGACTCGGCCTCTCGGTTGTGATTTGACAGCGGCTCTGTATCGCATCAAAGGAGGCCCGGGCTCAATTCTCGGACGCTACGCTACGGATTTATACTGCGTGAAGCACTCTGGCACCGAGAGACGAGGAGAAATAGGGCAAAGGACTCCAAATTGACTCTCAACACTGACTGCTTCTCCTGCTCTTTGCTCTACCGGATCTGCAAAAGTTTAGAATTAAGGCAAAAGAATACCTCGTTAGGTATACCCACTGTATGCGAGATAATTAATTATTCTTATTATTGTTATCCCTCTAATAATGTGTGAAACATTAGAAATTGGGTCTAAATACATAAAGTTGCATAACTAGGCGTTTCCTGCATCAATCTTCTTGAATATATGTAACTACACTGACTTTCGTGGAAACCTTCCTTGTAGAGAACATCACCTCGGTATCGTGTCTTTAAACTTAAATTACTAAAAAAAAAAAATCAACCTGCAATAAAGCGTGGCACGCACTTTATGCCCTGCGAGCAGTATCAGCATAACTTTATTCTTGACTCCTGTTGTTCCCTCCCGAGACTGTGTCAATGGTTACCCTAATTTTTCCCTATCTAATACTAAAAGCGTAACTGACGTACAAAGGAAGGTAGGAAAGAATAGAGGAACAAGCAGAACTGATGTTGTTTTCTTCTGTCACCTATTTTAGTTTTTCATTTTGTTGTGTTCTAGGAATAACCGTCAATGGAATATTCATTCTAGTATCAGTAGTAATTATTTATCAGTACTATAGCAACTTGTGATAACTCTATCCGCTAATTCCTTACGCGCTCTCTGTGTTTTGTGGCACCTGGTGGTACCTATATCTTTACTGTACTGCCGTGAAGTAGACTAAGCCTGCTGCACCAATAGCGCTGCTTCATCAGCAACATCCGCTGTAGTTTCAGGCGAGCTGTTGCATTAGGTAACCAGGCTGAACTATACTTTTCTTCAGATTAGTTGTAGTTTATTAGCACAGCCAGACCAGCGGGCGGGTACCGACGTATCTAGTGCTGTACAGAGGGACCCTTAATTACAACGAAGACAGACACATGTTGCCTCAATTTCGACAGGGGTCGCGGTTTTGAAATGACCAGTTCCACGGGGTGCTATTTCCCCCTACAATCGCAAAGCACTAGCGAGACCCGTGGAATTCCTCGGTTGTATAATATTTTCAGTTACTTAAATTTTACCTAAAGCACTGCTTCTAACTTAGCCTACATCGTCTAAGCTAACGCCCATCACTTAACCCTGATATCCTCCGTGTAACGTGACGCACTCCGTCTAGCTTGGTACCTCAACACACCTCGTGTAATCTATCTTAACATGTACGCTGATCTCACATGTGCATCTCACAAAACGTTCTGCCATCAAAGAATTCGCACTTGTACCTTGATAAAGACGAGAAATACGTAGGTATTTCTTGGACTCTTCGTCTGTGTATTTGCACACCTTTTCGTATTTCTGTTTCCCATAGTTTACAGCAAACGATGGCTATAGCACAACAGACTTAGCCAGTTTCTCCAAGAACTCATTCTTATGTTATCGTAACTCTCTGTACTTGAGATATTGTATTTATTTCCATAGACATCGCACTTTCGCTTAAAATATACAGTGGCGGAAAATTTAAGGAACAATGTTCAAGAAATTTGTTTGATATGGAAAAATTAGAACACGGGCACAGCTGTACAATACTAACATAACCTATTAAATTATTCAGCCCTTTTAATTCAAAATTTCAGAGCATTTGACTGATTTACTAAAAATAATATAACATTGAAGCAAATAAGGTAATATTGTCCCTGTGCAGAAGTAAAGGAATTGCTAAAAAATGGCTCCAATTCTGTGTTTTATTGCGCATTAAAAACTAAATAGAAATATGATAAACATCGAAACTAAAGTACATTTACTCTCAGTTCGCGACACATATATGCTGTTCAGCAGATGATCATCGAAGCACAGGCGAAGCCATGATTTAGCAGGGGGCAGTAGGCTCACTACTTATTTTTTCCAGTTGACTGTCTTCCTTTGACGTAGCAGATTTCACTTCAATACAAAGACTATAAGTTAATTTTTTCTCGTATCATGTAAAGTGGGGAACAATTAAAATCAAAATCAAATAACTTTTATCAAGATCACAATAGGTTTACAAATATGCTAGCTAACAAGTACAAAGTATCGATGACGCCCAGTCACATAAACAGGTGGCCACAGTTGAAAAAAAAATCACATGGATACATTCAGCCTACACCTAGCTGCAGACATGATTGGCATTAAGCAACTCTTTCTCGTATAAAATTGAGGGTAATGGAATATGAGACTAAAAACAAGTTAGTTGCTCAACTCCTACAGAGAATTTGCCAATGACTCGAGCTAAACCCTCTACAGTGTGAATGAAAAATACTTTGTCGTGGATGCCAGTATTTGGCGTACTGATTTATGATACCTATAATGTGGCACAAGGGCTAGTAACTATGAAAACAATCCTAATATAATAATACACTTCGTGTTTTTATTTATTTATTTCGTGTCCACTCTTGAGGAAATAGGTGAAAAACAGGCTAGGTTACAGATTTTTTAATTACATAGAAATCAATGACCTGGTTGCAGAAGATGGCGAAGGTTGATCCTTATCCCTTCAATATGAAGACTCTTCTAGCTTGAAACACTTCTTGAAATCACAGCCATTTGTATGCAGCTTCTGGAGTCTGATTTTATAACTTTTGCTCTCAGGTCAGCGGCAGATGGTCTACGAAGCGCTCTCTAGGTGATGATTTTTCAGTAGCAGTAGAGAATTATTTCTTCTAGCTTACTGTCTTTCTTATTTGACGAAGCAGTTCACTCTTCATAAGCCAAAATTTTAGCACTTCAAATGAAGCAGATATTTGAGTTGAAAAGACGGTATCAACGGTACATTTCTACGGACCGCAAATATTGTATATAAGCCGGAATGACTGGAGTTACATTCAAATTTATTGGAGTGTTTTAATCAAGATTTTACTTCTGTCTATCGATATAGAAGACCTAAAAATGAAAGCACGACAAAGGATCAATGAAGAAAATGAAGAAGCAAGTAAGAGAAGATTCCACACCGGCCTATAGGTATTATGTAAACATATCGATTGTTGCATGAAATTTTTCACGAACGGGTCTACTAGTAATAATACTGTATATCAATTAATTCTCATCCAGAAACTCCGTCATTAACACAGCAGCTGCTTAGATGAACCGAAAGAGGAAGCACTTATTTCTTATCACAATTTGGGTAGGTTGTTGTAGCGTATCCTTCAGAAGCATATTAGTAACTAGAGCACTCTGAGAGCGCATGCCTCCGCCAAGTAAGGGAACGATCATTTGTGCCTTTTGATAGTATTAACAGTTTCTGCAATTATTTTTGAAGATCCGTTAAATACGTTTTGAGTTATACTACTAACAAACATTATGACAAAGATAACTCACACAAAGAGACGAATCAACTGATTTGTACCAAAATTTACCCACTTTTTTCTTTTAACATTACTAACCCCTCCTGTAAATTTCATAAACATCCATTCAAAACTTTTTGAGTTATGCTGCTAACAAACAATATGACGAACATAAGTCAATCATACAAATGTACCAACCGATCTGCACCTAACTTTAATCATTTATGTCTTTTAACATTACTAACAACTCCTGTAAGTTTCATAAAGATCCAGTCAGAACTTTTCCAGTTATTACGCTAACAAGCATAAAATCATACACATCAACAAACATACAAACGAACAAACAAATCATCACAAAAATTTAGGCATTTGCTTTTTGTAATGTACCTACACACTCATTTAAATTTCATAAAAATCCGTCCATAACTTTTTCAGTTATAGCATTGAGACAAATGAAGCAGTCAAACAAGAAAGCAGATGGACGGATCATAACCAAAAGTTAATCATCTGTTCCTCGTAACATGCTTAACAGTCCATGCAAATTTCGTCAAAATCCGTTCATAACTTTTCGAGTTATTTTAGTGACAGAATGACAAACAGCAGACAAAAACATAAACTTCTTGGCGGTGGTAATAAAATTACGTTAAATGGGGACGGGTCTTCAGAAATTACGCGCTGGCCCTCTGACAGCGAGGGCACTCTATCATTATTCATTTTTTTAGCGAGCACTGAAAAAGTCTTCAAGATACCTATTTTATGATTCTGCAGGCCCTTCTGTTAGTGCAACCGTGACGCGTTCATCAGCATTAGGGGAAAATTAGGGAATCCTTGAAACGATCTGATGAGGAATCAATTGGAGAAAGAATCAAGTTCATAGTTAAGCTTTTACTGCTCGCAGGTCTTAGGCAGAAGATTCACTGCCTGACTTGGAATATTTTTCACCCTTCGTATGCATGATACAGGTCTGAGATATATCTGAAGAACACTGCTTTTCTTCTGTGGAATTTTCATTGGTCCCATCGTTCCTCGAAGTTACCCTCCTCATGCGCGTTCGGAAGGAACCCGCTCATTTGTGTACCGAAACAGTGCACTGAGTTCGACCGCAAACCTCTAGAATTTGACCGACTTCACCGTCACCAGTCGTGTATATGTTAAGGAAGATACAAACAGGCAGTTCTTCAATATTTTTGCAAGACAATCGTGTCTGAAGATTTAGACCCCACTGCTCATCCTGTTACTTTCATCATAAGCTGGTATACAGGATACAAGTTTCCATTACATAGGTACTTCCATCCGCTCGGAATTTTGTCGATGGTTAATGGCTTCAAAAATTTGATCTCAGGCCTCATTCCTACGTGAGGCATTGTCTCATAGGCAATGTCGCTCTCCGATTGGATAAGCCACCCAGCCAGTTTAAGGGAAAAGTTTACTCGCAACGCTCCCGTAGGATAAATAGAGAGGGTGCACTCCTCTCTATTAGAACCTCCTTGGTCCCAGCTATGCAGTACAACTGAACGTGCGACCATAACACCTCGATGGTCCTAAGTCAGTACAGTTGTTCACGTGGTGCTGCAGCCCGTCTATTTCTCTCAGAATTGTGACAGTTTTGGATTCCTTTTCCTAGCAGTTTTCCTTATTCTGGGAGTCTCTGTTTAAGGAGTTCTGGGAGTCTCTGTTTAAAGAGTTCTGATGCAATATTCACTCTCTAAAACTGAGAATGCTGAAGCTTCAAACACAAGACCAAGACTGACTAGGAACACAGGCTATTAAAGACTCCAGTTATATATCGGTCAGGATGCGTACAGCCGCCGCAGAGGTCGCACATTTACAACGAGCACTACACGCTGACATTATTCGGGGGCATATGAAGTTCCCTCCCCCATCCCCTTCCCCGTCAGTCTGCAGGACTGTGCAGTAACACAAGACGCGGCTATCGGTAGCGCAGACACAAACTAACACCACACATGTGCTGTGTGTTGTGCAGTTCCCACGCGACGGAGGGACAACCGCTGTGCCGGGACGCACAGGCGTCAAACTCGCCATTGGCTATGTATCATAACACTTATAAAAATATCATAAGCTCACAAACTTCCATTATTGCAAAATAAAAGACGTTTTAAGTAAATTCCAAAAGTGAGCAAGTCTGTCAAGCTATTATATTTTGGAGGAAAACTCCAGTCCCTGGAGTTTACGCTCAATGCACAATTGGCCTAAAATATTGTAGCTACGAAGAAATTCCGTGCCTCCGTAATACAAACCAGAGGCTTGAACCTAACGGTCTCCCAGTGCAGTCCACTGTTCTCACCTCTCCCCCCTGTCGACCACCCCACCTCCTCTCTAACTGTGTATGTTACTTACCGAGACGCTTATTAGGAAGGATGCCAATGCTTACCAATAATTACATTTTTTAAACAAATAACAGAAGTGTGGTATACAAATAATATAAGAGGGTTACAAGTATTCACAGTTTTAAGAAAGAATTATTCAAAATATTTGCTAGATATTAGAAAGGTTCGAGAATACAATAGCTTTCCTTGTACCAACCGCGGCCTGTGCTGGAAAAACAAAGGCGGGCAGTCGGTGTGCAGCAGCCGTAGATTCAGTGCGGCTGCGGGAGCACTATACAGTATATATTTTGCGGCCCCGACGCCGGTCTTTGCGTTCGGGGTGGAGAAGAGTTTTTGTAAATTCTCTTATGAAATTCTGAATACACAACGTCCATTGAAACCGAGTTTCCTTTGAAGACCCCTACGATCCTTCGATTTTCCGGCACGTAGGAGGTCATGGGCCGACGAAATAACAAGGCTCATGACATATGTACGTTTCTGTACGGGCGTCGGTGTACGTGCGGGTGGCGTTGAAGTTCGTGTGCTGTGTCTGTTCGCTGTATTGCAGATTGGGTTAGGTTAGGTTAGTTAAGTTAGGTAAGGTTAGGTTAGGCAAGGTTAGGCTAGGTAACGTTAGGTTAGGTAAAGTTTGGTTATGTTAGGGAACGTTAGGTTAGGTAAGGTAACGTTAGGTTAGGTTACGCTAGGTAAGGTTAATTTAGGTCATATTAGGTAAGGTAACGTTAGATTAGGCGAGGCCTAGGATTGGTAGTGCTTATTGTAGTGCTTCTGGTGGTTGTTGCGCGGCAAGAAAGCTTACTTGAACGCACGCGCAGTGATGAGCGCACACAGAATGGAGAGTTCGATGCCAGTGCTGCTGGGACAGTGTGTGTTTGTGGGTTGGGAATGGCGGGGGGGAGTGGGAGGCTCTGCCCCACCCTGGTCCCATCGATACATTAACTCACTGAACGCAATTCCAAGAATACGTAAACGTGCTGCTACATAACTCCGCGTACAATACATGGCATGTACCGCGGTCTGTGTGTTCAACTAAGCGCAGTAATGCCTACCGATGGAAGAGTGACGTCATAACGAGGGGCAGGCAGTCAAGACTGACTGCGTTTTGCTACAGAAGCTGCACCTGCGACAAAGTTTACGAAGGCAATTTTATGTCAGCCTGACGTCATTATACCGACGCTTTCTACTAGCAATGCTGAGCACACTAGCTACACCCTTGGGTGATGTCGCTGCACGCATGATCCTACATTTAATTTTGTCTTTCTTTATTATTCTCAAGAAAATGCAGTGAGCTAAAGTGTTGAAGAAAACAACAACATGAAGAGAATGAGCTATGCTACTGTATACTCTGTCCACTTTATCAAGACAGTTTTGGTGTGGTCAGATTCCTCTACAGCATTACCCATTCAATGGGAATTACTGAGATTTCGCTCTATGCTGGTAGAGGGCGAAGCTAAAATATGGGCCGAAAAAAATCTCAGAAATGCCCGTATAATTGACAATACTGTAGAGAAATTTGACTCCGCCTAAGCTACCTTGATAAAATGAACAGAGCATAGTAATGATGGGTGGTTTATGTAGCGCTTAATATTACGAATCGCTGTCTTACTTCAAATAAAAATGTGACCCGTGCGCTTAAGTCAAGCTTACGACAACGGGCAGGCGACTGTTTGGCACCCTGTGTAACTCTAGGTATAGAAACTGTAGTTAATGCATGAACTATGTAAGGTGTGAGTGGGCTATAACTACAGCATAGCTGCTGCTGTTGCCCAGCATAAACGTAATATGTTTATAGAAAAGAGAACATTAGCCTGCCTACACATATACTGAAGGTGAATTTGGTCGAATTATACAGTAGGGCTCGTGTACGGGCGACTGGACCTCATTACGGCACTACCCAGGTGTCGTGACTACCCGTGTGTCGTGCCTTATTGGCTGTGCGTTCAGGTGTTGTGACGTCACATAAGTAGGCCAGTAGTGCGGCTGAGACTTGGTGCAGAGACGGCATGTCTCCACTGCAGCCAGTTTCATGCACGGCCACGGCGTCTCGCCAGCGCTTTTTAAAACTTCGTGTTTATCTTTTCTTTGCCAAAAACAGAACCAATAAGCCTCTTACTACGCGCAGTCTTCGCAGATACCCTCATGAATTTCCCTTTGGCTTACAGCGCTGTCTTCAGCAACTGTTTAATATTTTTTTATTGTACAATACAGAGCTTTGTCTTTGCTTTAGAATTCTGAAGGTTTCTCCAGCAGGCAAAGAGCTTTGGTGGCTGGTTGCTGCTAATGCACAGCGGGTAAGAACTGAGGAGACTATAGACTTCTGGAACAAAGCTATTCTTGCTAGACGCCAACGCTTTGTTTGGCCCCATTTCTGATAACTTGGTATGTTCAATTATAAGCAACCGCGACTACTTACATTCAGATTCAGTACAGAATGTGGACCAACTCCTCCTATGTCCGGATGCTGGAGGAGGAGAAGGTGCGGGAGAGGGAGTTAGTTAAGGCGAGGGGGGTGGGCTGGTTAAAAGCAGGAGAGGAAGGAATATTTTTGGATGGGAGATGAGCATTGAGCACGGAGGAGGGACCCAGGCAGGGAGGGGCAGAGGACACAGATGCTACAGGTGTCCCGAGGGGCAGAGCAGCGTCTGTGCCAAAGCCACTGTACTGTCACGTGACCAAAAGACAGCAGTGAGTGACGTGATGTTTGCAAAGCTTGTAGCCCTCGGTACGTAACTCGTTACTCGACATTAATTTTTATTTTATTTCTTATGGTTTTGTTTGCGTGATCTGTTCGATTAGTAAGAAGTTTTAGTAGCGAGATGTCCTCACTGTGTGTATAGCAGAGAAAGTGCGAACGTATGGCAGCAATTTCTTATTGGGTCTGTCGCAGACCTGCAGGCTGCCGATTGGGAGAGAGAGAAAGAGAGGGAGAGGAGGCGATGATTGGCTGTTAAGGTGCTGAGCCAGCAGTTTTGGTATTGTGCACACAACTAGGTCGACCCACCAGACTGCCTACAAAAGATTGCGATGATAGCTCAATTTTTCTTGTATTTTTTGAATGGAGAGACGCATCTACATGCAAATATATGCCTATGGAGGAACACCCCGATTATCATAGGGGATTGAGGACTATGTTAATCGAATAATTGATTACAGAACGATTTCCTATGTGGTGCAAATACTATTTTAATTGAGAAACGGTGCATGTTTCATATCTTAATCGGGGTCTCGGTATCTAAATCAAGGCTATGTTTATCGAATTCTATGTTATTCGAAGCTATGTTAACATAAGATTTCCAGTATGTTATCACATATACATATATAACACAAAAACATCGTAGCCTCTCCCCCTTTGATCACGACTGATAATCACTGGTATTGGGAATAATTTTAAAGAAACATCAGCTTTTGTTAGAGGCAGCTGCGACGCTGGAACCTTACTTCGCTCGAGTACTAACGGCAGTGGAGGATATTTTTTATGAGCGTACCCAGCAGCGAGGAATGAAGACACGGGTCAAAACTCCATTATTTTTTAATAGTACAGAGTTTGTTGAGAGAATCAATGGACATCTTCAAGATTAAGTTTTTATTTTAATAAGATTTCGTTTCGCTCAACGCTAAACGTTTCAACTAAGATCTTGAAGATGTCCATTAATTCTCTAAACAACGATGGTCCAAGATGTTCAATCTTCTATGAAGAACAGAGTATATATGTTGCTTGCTTGGTTGGTTCGCTTTTCAGTTCCCAAATCAGTACATAGAATAAATTCGATTGTTGTTCGTGACCGTGTGACCGCTGCTTTGCCATATTTGAAAAGTTACCAGGAAGACACCTGTAGTACCTCTTAGGGTCAGCATAGACACAGGATTTCACTTCCTCCCCACAGCACAGCTTCGTTTATTTCGAACTAACGGTGCGCAAATTGACCAAAAAGATCAGTGAAGAAAAACAGGATGATGCTTTTCACCCTATTTGCTCCAAGGCGAGACAAAATTGTACCGCCCTACCGTTTTTCGTTCACTGTTCTACGCTCAGTGATTTTCAGTGCTCAAACTTCCGTGACTTTTCCTAATTTCTCATTAGTATTAATGACATTCAAGATACTAACTCATTATAGCCTACCTACGTGCTAAGTATCACTTTTTTTTTATTAGAAAATTCGGTGATAAAATTTCCGTGAGCGCGCGCTTTTAGGTCGCCGTCGCGCAGCATCATTAAAGTCTGACCCATTCTAACTGTTTTCTGCTGCAAGTATCAGTGCAGTGCCGCTGTGCAGTTGTCTACAGCTTCTGCAGTTATCGTGAAAGTATGACAACTGCTGCAGATGTGCAGCTGGTCCATTCACCAAGTACGCTCCAGTGAAATGTTCTTATATTCAAAGCTTAATTAACAATGAAACTACTATTAGCTATTATGTTTTTGAATAAATAGGTGGAATAGCAGTTGAATAAATAACTCTGAGACTCTGAAGAAAAAATTTTATATTGATGAAGTTATAAGCATTTTTAGTGGGCGGTACAACTTTTTTTGTCCCGCCTTGGTGCTCAAGCGGCTGAAAAAAATTGGTAACGGATAGAGTTCAAGGAAAAACCACGAATAACTAGGGCACTCTGACAGCGCATACTTCCGCCAAGAAAGACAACGGTCATGAAAAATTAAAATTGGTTCTGAGACCATGATTTTCTTTGTGTAAACACTAATATCTAATCATTTGTGCCCTTCAATAGTGTTCACCAGTTTTAGTAAAATTTTTGAAGATCCGTTCATAACTTTTTGAGTTATACTGTTAACAAGCATTTAACAAACTTGAGTCAAACATACAAACGAGCAAACTGATCTGCACCAAAATTTGATCATTTATGCCTTTCAACATTACTAACAACTAAAAATTTCATAAAAATCCATTCATTATTTTTTTAGTTATTGTATTAATAAGCATAAAATTAAACACCGTGACAAACGAAAGAACAAACAAACGGTTCGTCACAAAAATTTGGTCATTTGCTCTACATACTATACCTAACATGCCATGTAAATTTCATAATAATCGGTACAAAACTTTTTGAGTTATAGCGTTGAGAAAAATGAGCAGACAAAGAAACCCAACCGATGCCATGGACGGATCTTCACCAAAAGTTAATCATCTGTTCTTCTTAGCATGCCTCACAACCCCTGTAACTTTCGTCAAAATCGCTCAATAACTTTTTGAGTTAGTTTGATGACAGGCAGACAGAAAGACAGACGGAGAGACAGACAAACAAACCCGACAAAAACATTCCCTCCTTGGCGCAGATAACAACGTAAATAATATGTGTTTTGTTGGCTGACGTAATTAGTTTTGACGTCATTTCATGACGGTGCAAGAATCTAGGAAAAATAATTATTCCATGCGAATAAACAAAAATAAATCATTCGCATTTTAATAGCTTGTTTATTGTGCCGCCTGTATCGTGGCTACTGGCAGCTTAATGCCGGGGACACATATCCATTTCTACGCCCAACTGGTTGCAGCGCCTCGCGTGCCGTTTCAATACACACTTAAAATCGGTAGCATAGATACCGCTGCATAAATGAGGTCCGAGTTCCGCATCCTTGCATCAAATTGTCTACTGTTTATGTCCCCAGCCTAAGATACATTTCGTATACGTGCACTCCGTAAATGCAGGACAAGCATGCGTGTAAATAAAAAAGCATGACTGTAGTTACCGAAGACACAGGAAGACACGACGCAGTACGACGTCTAAGAGCACCTCGCACTTTCCTCGAGACCGTTAAGACGTTACTATGATCTCTTGTCTCGCTGCTTAGCTAACAACGTTATTGCTGTTGACAAGTATAGTGGTTTCGAGCGTCTCAAATCTAAGCGAAACTTAACGAAACTTCACTTACTGTTAATGTGGCTACGAAAATATGCGGTACGTGAGAAAGCAAAATTTGGGAAGTCATTGCTGTCACAAAATAACTGGGGAACTTTGTTTGTGCCGTCACAGCTGCCACGTGATGGTCTCGTGTATGGAGCGGGACCATAGGCCTCCCTACGGGGTACACTGGGCCACCGCGGTCCACAGGTCCCAACTTCTTTAGGCCTACGAGCGACGGCTGCCGATCTGCGCAGGTGCAGCCAATAATTTAAGGAAAAGCACATTAATGGAACTGCTCGCCAGGCTGTACACTGCTGCCTGTGCTGCAGCTACAATCTGTTCCATCTAGAAATTGTCATGGAAGTAAAGCGATTGATGAGCTAATATATGCACCGCTTAACTGATAATACTTTCAATAGTTTGATTATGAAGACTTATCTGCCACTGCAATGATAAAGAGAAATGAGTGCAAGCGGTTTCAATTCTGTAGAACAGATGAATTCTTCATTCCGTTCAGTAATAATTTTTAATTCTCAGCATACCGTCAGAATGAACAGCGCACGTGCTTATCGCTGATACTCACAAAGTTCGGCTGGACGGTGCTGTCTCACCAACCGCAAGTCCCAACGTGGCAATATCAAACTTCTACTTGTGCCGACCTTTCGAAGACGCATTCCGTCCATGGGCAGCTCTTCTCGACACCAACGCCGTATTCCCAGCTGTGACAAAATGGGCCGCAGCGGCAGTCGCTGACTTTTACGACCGAGGAATCAAGGCTCTCGTTCATCGCTCGTAAAAGTGCATTGAGAATGCTGGTGACTACATAGAAAAATGCATACTGGAGCAGCAAAGGTTGCTCGTTTTAATGGTGCCCCTTCCGTCTTCGTAACTCTCCATGTTTTAACAAGAGACATTACTTATAGAACGACTTCGTACTTGCAGGTATCCAAGTTACAGTAAACACTGAGCATGGCCGGTGATTTATTTTAATTGAACTATATTCTCTTGATGATGATCATCTTTCGAGCATTGCTAAACTGATATTCGTGCCTTTCCTCCCAGGAGGGACTTTGTGCTCTTGTAAACTTATGGAGGTGTAATTTCATTTCTTTAATGGAAGATCAAGCATGCAGGTATGACAGTATGAGACCTATTTTGCAATTGTACGGGAAGGAGGAACAATAAAAAAATTTATTACAAAATTATTGCCGTCATTTTGGATGGCTGGGCACTCTAGTATATAGCCTAATAAATGAAACGCTTCGTCATTTATTTGTTTATTTAGTGTCCACTTCTTACGAAACACAGGCCAAAATTTCAGCACTTCAGTCAAGTAGATAATTAAGCTTGAAAGGCAGGACCAGGCTACGATGCGCTCACATTGCATATACGCTGACTGGAGTTGCATTCAACTTTATTGCAGTGTTTTACTCAAGATTTTACTTCTACCTCTCCCTATGGTAGACGCATGTGAAAGAAGAGACTGGATAAGGAACGTAAAAGAAGAACGAGACTACTACAGTTTCAAGAACAAAGACGTGCTACCAATGGGGAGAGCAGACGCATCAATGCAACACAATGTCAGGAAAAATGCTGTATTGGGATGTGGAAAGTAAAGAATCAATTTAGCACTCGAGGAAATTAGTAGAATGAGCAGCGTGTGGTATCCATGTTACACGTAAACTTTAAGCTAGCAATTAAAAAAAAAAAAAAAATCCACGCAGGTTGCCTCAAAGATCAGTTGGTGGGTGTACTGTATCATTTACAGCAGGACTAGCGGCACAAGCCAGAGTACGGCACCTCGCAGGCTCTGTCGTCCGTTTCGATACTCGAACATGCCGGTATCTTCTGGTGAGGTGCGCTGTTGTTGCTTTAAATAAAGTAATTCGGGACGCGCGGAGTTAAGGAATAAGCGATCAATGTTGCGATAGTCACACTACGACGACGTCAATCCTGCAGCTCACTTACCGAAAGAATCCCAACGCTATCACCTACACAAACATGTCAATATTATTTTATACTTAATAAAGGGACCTCTAAACAATGCTATCACCTACATAAACTTCAATATATAATTTTCTTATCTAGATACCTCCAAACAAATGTAAACTGCTGATAGTAACGCAAGATATATAAGTACATGTGGGGCAGATGAATTCGCCAGGGTGGCCCATCGTTGCACTATGAGACGAAGGCAGATGCGCCTAGAAGTAACTACTGTGTAATTAATTTGGTCATCCTCGGTCTAGCCTTATTGGGGGATTTGCGTGTCATGCTGATTTGCGGTCAGCTCAGCACGTTTTTTACCTCGATGTTTCTGCATTAAATAGAGAATATGGCATTGAACATTGCAGGAATGAGTACTAAGACTCTTAACTAGCAGGAGTGGCTGTACGTGGAACTACAGAGAATCTTCACTTCCCCAGCTCCTGTAGCTACCATGGAAAGGGGTGGTTGTTATCTGCTGACGAGAAAACAGAACGACTATTTACAGCACATCGGCGCAGGCGCACAGTTGCGTATTATATTGTATGCAACTCGCGACTTACTACTCAAACACGACTATTACTTGAACAGAAGCATTCAGAAAACATATTTAAATAACAACTTATTGCTTGCTTAAGACGTAATTAATATTTATTAGCTCTATTCCGTAGGAACTGTAGCTGCCACTATACGCTGCTGTTTTCCTTTTTTTGTTACTCGAACGATTGCACTGCGCGTACCAAGTGCCAGTGCATCCTGCTGAGCGTGGAGTCCTGTGTTAGTAATTTTTGTACCAACTATTCTGAGCTCTAGAGCTATTTTGGGAGGTATTGCGGCTCGGAGCTCTGCGGCCTTTTTGCGGCCGGACAATTTCAGGGCTGACCTGGGCGCCGGCCGGCACCACAGCCGATGGGAACATACAGCACCATTGCTAATTAACCCTACGTCGCGTCTTTGCTGCTGCGACCGGGAGGGCCGCTGTATCGCTGGCCGCAGAACCTCCACAAGAATGCTGCAGGGCGGACCATTCGGTCATAAACTTCTGCCGTAGGGTCGCGCCCAGGTGTGGTGTTCTGCTATCTCTGCTCAATGCAACACATCGCTGAACTTTCTGGACCAACATTATCTCCAAAGCCACGAAGTTTTCAGCTCGAGACCCGCCGCCCTTGAGTGCAGTGCGAGAGATACGCCTGCAGTCTTGCGCAAGCCTGCTAGTGCGAGAGAGAGACTGCAGAGACATGGCGCTTTATGTCTTCCTTGTGATAGTCAGCCAGCGAATATTGCCTTACAGCGCCCATGCTTCAGGAACACTTCAACTTCTTCCCTTTCTTCTCCTTGTATTTTGTTATTGAAGCGATACACCGCAGCTTGGCCTCCGCGTCTCTCGCTTGGACCTGTCGGCACTGCCTTGAGATGGCGCAGTTTCTATAAATTACATGCGGTATCCGTCTGTTTTACTTTCTTATTTGTGACGAGTTTCTGTATTCATTCAGCTTTCCTACGTCATCTTCGAGCAGATGCCGGACCGGCCTGTTGATGGTACGCTTTCCGTATATCGTCGTGAAGACGCCGCCTCTAAAGGGGTCCTGGTGCTTTCTGTTAAGCATTCTTTAGTATTGTCGTACAATACTCAGAGCCAGTTCTTTCATTCATCAATAGTTGTCCTTCTTATATTTCCCGAGCTCTCAATATGTTGTATGTAGCGGACACATTGGCAGTAGTAGCTGCCTCCTCGCCCCTTGCCATTGTTCTTGCCGGTGGCCCGCGCCTCATCTCCCCCCCCCGTCACCACCTGGATCTTCTCTACAAATGCCGTGTGTCCCTTCGCCTCCGGTTACCTTCACACGCAATTGTTACGGTGGTCACACCGTGCTATTCTAGAAGCACTCTTTACATTTAGGTGTGCACGGCGCTCGGTGTTTGAATTGCTCTTTTTAAATGCGCTGTGCTACTGACCCTTCACCGACAGCACTGGAAACGTAATGACCACGCAGTGCAGTGACGCGTGGGAAAACGGTTACTGCAGTAGCAGTAGCGCTGTGGCAGTTCTGTGGTACTGCTGCCGGTACTTTTCACACGTGCTGATACTGTACTGTAACCGCCTTTCAAATGACGGCGCAGATCTTACACTGACAGCTCTTCAGTGCTGGTGCCTATAGTTGTGCTACAGTTACGAAGGCTACAGTGCCTGTATACCTCCATCCTCCAGCTCATGTAGCATGAAGAGAACTAACCTTTTGTTTTGGTCAACAACTCTCAATAAATGCTTCATGTCTACCCATGTCCAGGATACGGGTGGAGTGGCTATTTAAATACTACCTCCACCATTTAAGCAACCTATGAGTGACAAGCCTTCTGGCATGACAGACACTAGATAATTGAGGATGTAAACAAATGCATACGTAAAGGCATCAATACATAGACTGTCACTTAAAAGAAGCTCTTATCTTAGTATAAGAGGGAGACTAGGGGAGGTCTGCAGCGGAGCAAACTAGTGTTACGAAAACATGGATTCACAAAACAAAAAAAAAAAAAAATAAAGAAAAAAAATATGTACATATATAAATATAGAATTTGCACCACTACGTTAAACATAGGACAGTAATTAATGTCTATAGAAAATATAATATCAAGTAAGAATGTAG
>LQNS02276820.1:50495-90621 GCA_001587735.2 Parhyale hawaiensis
AGGTGTTCTGGTTTATATTACTCTCTTCCTCTTGTGGCTAGAATTTTGTAGCGGTCAGGCCCACAGCCTGCCACAGCATGCCTGAACATAAGTCTCTCTTTCAAAACAACCCCTATTTAATGTTTCCCATAAAGCTAAAAAACTTTTCCCAAAAACTAAAAGAGAATAAAGCTAAAACATTTCCCAAAACTACAAAAAGGATATAATTCATATCTTCTTCTTGAAAATGGAGCGAGCGTTTAGTAATTCACCTCTTCATTTTGGAATTGGAGCGAGTGTTTAGTAATTCACCTCTTCATTTTGGAATTGGAGCGAGCGTTTAGTAATTCACCTCTTGATTTGGAATTGGAGCGAGTGTTTAGTAATTCACCTCTTCATTTTGAAATTGGAGCGAGCGTTTAGTAATTCACCTCTTTATTTTGAAATTGGAGCGAGCGTTTAGTAATTCATCTCTTCATTTTGGAATTGGAGCGAGCGCTTAGTAATTCATCTCTTTCTGTTGAAAATGGAGCGAGCGTTTAGCAATTCACCTCTTCATTTTGGAATTGGAGCTAGCGTTTAGTAATTCAACTCTTCCTCTTGAAAATGGAGCGAGCGTTGAGTAATTCATCTCTTCCTGTTGAAAATGGAGCGAGCGTTTAGTAATTCATCTCTTCCTGTTGAAAATGGAGCGAGCGTTTAGTAATTCATCTCTTCATGACATAAACGGAGAGAGAGAGTTTTGTATCATCTGTTGTTTCTCAAAATGTAGTGAACGCTCGGCATTTCATCTCCTTCGCTTAAAATAGAAGAGGCGTTCAGTACTTAATCTGCTCTTATAACAAATTACAACAAATTACACGAGTGTGGGGCGGGTTCACACGCAGGGCAGATGAGTCGCTGCATGTGTACTGCCAGCGGCCTGTGGTGCTTATAACAAATCAGAACCACCTTTGCAGTCACTGCCAGTAGGCGATAGTGGCTATCTAAGCTTCTCCTGAATGTCTCTGTGCACTGTAATGGGTTACAATACAGTGGTATTTTATCTAAATGGTAGATATGATCATGATTAATATAGCCAGTATCTATGAGGGCCAGTAGCTCAGAAACCAGTCAGCCATTCAATGGCTAGTGTAGTATTATCGCTTAGTATATAACGTTGGTAATAAGTATGATCAGTGCCCTATGCTCTCTCCGAGCTCTCGAAATACCTTTTGATGGTTCATAAGTTACCAACTGGAAGCTGTGGAATTCCACAGAACAAAGGCAATGTTTTTCAGTGTTATCTCAGACCAGCATCATCCTAATTTTCCCCTATCTAATGTAGAAGAAACCTGTGGAAATTCTGCAAAAGAAAAGAATTGTTCTTCAATTATGTTGCCCTCGGGCCCGTCTCATCCAGACGAAGGGTGAAAAATGCCCCAAGTAAGGAGGAGAATCTTCTACATAAGACCTGCGAGCGGTACCAGCTTAAATATGAACTTGACTCCTCCTATTGATCCATTTCCAGGTCGTATCAAGGATATACCTCAAGGATGCCATAATTTTCCCCCCTATCTAATACTGATGAAATCGTCACGGTCGTACTAACTAACGGAGGGACAAGGATAATTATAATATACCGGTAATGTAGATCGTTTGCATTTGGGAACGGGAATTCACTTGGACATTTACCTTAGCTTTAATGTCTTTTTACTGCATAACTACCTTGTGAATTTTATAACTTCGACTTTTGAGGCTTTCGATGAACGCTGAAAAGCTAAAGTCAATATTTTTCTAACAGTACTGCAGAACTGGGTTTACTGTTACTCATTTTCTAATTTACACTTGCTTTTCTTAATAAACATGACAATACATTCTGCACAATTATGAACTTGCTCATTCCCTAGGCCAAGTATATTTATTTCTGATACAGAGTTGCAAACATACTCCAGTAATATATCTATATACACCTGATATATACAGTATATCTGATATCTGAACAAGCCTCACACTGCCGAGAAGGAATGATGACGAGCACGTCAGCAAATGTTTGCTTGATTTGTGTTCTAAAGTCAAGTCTTCTTCAGTTACGTGAGCGTGCAAGTCACTCACTTAAATGAGCTCCGGTAATGATGCGACGGTGCCATATCGGGCGAGTATGGTGGCCGCTGAGATTATTGCTGAACTTATGTCATGCGATCTTTTATTTCAACTGCCATCATGCTCTGCAGATAAACTACCAACTTGTTTAGATATTTTCATGCGTTTGTCTGAAAGCGGGGGTAATATGTGAGTAGAGCGGACCATAAGGAACTGCCATAAAACTGCTACAAAAATGGGCGGTCAGAACTGGAGACCCTGTGTGCTCGCCTCATAGTTGCGAGGGTGATGAAGTCTGGAGGATATCCTGCCATGCTGAGCATAGAGCCCAAGGGCTGCAAACCATGGACACAAATATCCATTTCTGGCACCAACAGCCTTCTTTTTTTCCTAAGCATGGACAAAGAAATTCACTGTGACTCCTTTATAATCTGCAAACGCTCTTTATATGTATATCTCCCATATGAATTATTCATACTATTGTACTTTAAGGTAGCATTTGAAAGATTTATTCCATAGTGGACTCATACTTACTTAAAGTGTCAGGCAAACCAGCTGTAAGCGGTTACGTGCAATGTAGTGATAACTCGCTGCCAGCTCTCCCGCTGGTCACGGAGCTTAGTGTTACCTTTGCACAAGATGGGTAGCGTGCGGAATGCCGGGCACAAACAAAACTTTCGTAAGAACAACGTGATGCGAGGATGTGACCCTCACAAGTCGTTCATGCTACAGTACCGTATCCATGCTACCGAGTTTGAGTATATTTTAAAAAGACGTGTGAGTTGCTCAAGAGCAAGGCACTCGGCGCGCTGAATCAGCAACTTTGCTTAGCGTGCAGCATAGCTATCTTGGAGAGGTACTTTTAGGGTGGGGGTAGGCGGGTCGTCGAACCTTCCGTTTCGGCGCCATAGTTCATTGCGACCCATCATCGGCTGCAGATGTACTTACTCCTCTGGGGCCAGTTGGCCTACGTCTGTGGCACAAACAAGTGCGTGTTGGTGTCCCACGGTACAGTCAAAGTTGACTTTACCTTTTACATTTGCCTGGCTGCCTGTACCTGAGAATACGTATGTGGCTTCAGCATAACGCCACCTGGCCCTCATCCGAAGAGCTTCCCAGGTATCGTCTGTTCCAGAGAATTATGGTGTTAAACTCATCTCTCCGATTCGAATTAGTGACTTCATAGCAAAAAATTTTGTTCGAAACTTGAGAATTTTTAGTCAAATTATTTGCTGTTTACCTTACAAGGTTTGTATTGTGCTCCTGATGTTAGCTTACTCAGTTAAACTAATCTCAAGCGGAAATTGTAATAACATTTTACATTCAATAATATTGCGCATTCTTCAAACTACCAGCTGGCAAAGAACTAAAATGGTGAAAGAGAGAAAATGGTTAAAATGATGCACAAAATATGAAAAAAATCCAGGAATTTAGAAATAATGAAAGAAATGTGTTGGAAGCGCCGTTAGAAAGATAGAAAGACAGCGTCCTGGGGCGCGGTGCAGTGAAGCTGTAGATGAATTTGGACTGTGTAGGCAGGACTTCGGTTAGGAGCTGTGTCCGGCTGACCTATCACGTCAGTGTCAGGGATGCTTCGAGTCTGTTGCTTTTCGTGTTTCTTCATCCACTGCAAGAAGATTATTTCGGAATAACCTGAAATTCGCTTCGACGCAAGTAGACTATAGAGCTACTTGCTGGAACAGGGCTCGAAAAGGAGATTTATAGTTACGAAGTAAATAGCAATACTGGGGAATTAAAATTTCCAAATTCATTAACGCTCTTCGCAGTAATTATTTACAAAGCACTTACTGGCAATAATAGTAACGCCACAGACTAAGGTATACGTAGATAAAGTCAGCTTGAACGTACTCTTTACTGGGACCCACACGCACTGGTTCGTGCTGCGGATATAATGGCGTTAGCGTTCTCAATGAGTTTCATGCAGCAATACTTCAATGTACTCATACCTGAGTAGGCATTTTAGCATATCGTTTTCTGATTACATCATGGTTAATAGCTTAAAAAACTACCATGTCTCAACCTCGGTCAATGATGAAGAGAAACATTGATTGAAGATCACAAAGTATGGATGCTTATAAGAATGATAAGGGTACTGGAGCGGCATGCGAACCGTCAGTGGGCGCTGCAGCGACCGTTTGCGTCATGGTAACGGCACGGAAGGCTTCATGCGGGACGATTAAAACGGCAAAAGCTTGTACCAAGTGCGGTTAGAGCAACAGGGCTGGGCCTCCTAAAGTTACTTTAGGAGGCTCGTTCTCTTGAGCCGTCAAAGTTAATCCAAGCCAAGCCCACTAGAATTGACAAGCCAGGAACTGCTAACCGGTCTTTTGGCTTCGTCACTTTCAATCGTGTTGCAGGTGTTAGCAGCAATACGTTTATGTTGAGCTCATTGAATTCCCTATTTTATGGTGTAAGTTTTAGTTCTTAGGAGTCTTACAGGTAATCGAGTGAAATCACTTGCCACTTGAAGGCGCCCTTGTGTCTAATAACAACCCCATAGGTACTAGCAAAAAAATTATTATAAAGTAAAGTAGCACTCTGAGAAAGCATACCTCCGCCAGGCTACACAATGTTAACGACAATCTAAATTAGTCTTTTGATAATCATTAAAATTTGGTTATTTGTGCCTCTTAACATTGCTAACGTCCCTGTAATTTTCTAGGAGCTCCGTCCATAACTTTTTTAGTTAGGTTTCAACTAACAATAAGACAAACATATTTATAGTCAAACTCACTAAGAGGTCATCTCCAAAATTTGGCCATTTGCTTTTCGCAACATTCTAAACAATTCTTGCAAATTTAATGAAGATCCGTTCAGAACTGTTTGAGTTATTGTACCAATAAAAACAGGTAGTCAAACAAACAAATAATTGAACGGATCTTCACCAAGAGTGAATCGCCTGTTCCTCCTAACATGCCTAACAATACTTGTAAAATTCATAATGATCCGTCAATAACTTTTCTGAGTTATCGTCGCGTCACACAAACAAAGAAACAGACATATAGACAAACAGAACATAACCTCCCTGACTGAGGTAATAAGCTGAACTACTTTGTCACAGTGATATCTAGATCACAATTACGAAGCACGTTGAAGAAGAAAGAGCACATAGTATGCAGGTTTATAGGAAAGCAACACTTCATCCGGATAGACACATTAAAGTCGTTAACCCTTCACCAGAGTACATTTAAATGAAGATACCAAATTCTGGTCGCAAATGCTTCGGTAGATGAAATAAAGTTGGGGCATTTTGGTCCTAATGACGATGCATTTGTTTTATGAGAAAGGGAAGCTTTCGAGCAGAGTCTTCTTAAGCACTCGATCGTAGACTCAGCTGTATTTTGCAACAAGAATACGACCCAGTGCATACAGTTAAAGGTAAAATCAACATTGACTGCGCCCTCTACTGGGAAACCCACACGCACTGGTTCGTGCTGCAGATATAGGCCAACTGGCTTCAGTAAAGTAAATGCAGCTGCAGCAGACGAAGGGTCGCTAAGAATGGGCGGAAGATTCAACGACCTGCCACCCCCCTGGCCTAAGGTAAGAAACCCCAACGATAGTTCTGCGCACCACGCAAAATTGCTGATTCAGCACGTCGAACGTCATGAAAAATCACTCACCTGGCCTGGGAATCTTTCAAATCTGTTAACAGATTATAAGGTCAATATTTTACATCAGCCAAGCTAAAGTCTGGATATGACTCAATTGGAAACTTGTAGAATTTTTCGAGAAAAATGCTAATGCAGAGAGAGTTAGATGTTATTATTAATTAAAAATAACTTAGATTTGAATGAGTAAATTTGAACATGGTACCTTGATGCTAAATATTCCGTACGAACAAATTAGTTTTGGAATCCTGTTATTTTATGAACATACGGAGAGAACCTGGCTAAGTCAATAAATAATTAATTCAACTATTATCAAGAAAACGCAGGAGTAATTTTGAGCTTAACTTTAAGTTGAGGCGTTGGTTCTGACGTTTTTTTTTGTTTGTGTCAGGATCTCGCCACTCAACTTGCATTAAACTCACTGATAATTCGACGAGAATTTTTCTCGCTCGAAGACTTGTAAATAGTCAGGTGTTTTTGCTTCAAGTCTTCAATAATTCCTTGAGAACGTTCTCCTGTTCCCAGGCAGGCTTTGGTTCATGTCCGTCCGAGTGCAGTCGGCGCCCTGGTCCGGCCTTGTCTGAGCGCACGCACAGGGGGAGAAGAAAATACTAGTTTTAATTTAGACGATCGGTGTGGAGCCACCAAAGTAATCACACGGGCTCTGCGGCAGAAAATTAATGTACTTTTGCTTGCGATGACAATACCAAGAAGAGACAGATTTATTAGGGTGGCAGAGTGTAAATTTCAATATGTAATGTCCGGGACGATGTGAAAAGCAATCAGACATATTACGGAAAAAAATAACTTTTATTTGAAAAATGATATAAGGATGCCAAAAGAAGCAGTTGTGTAAGAAACACTCAGTTTCACCGTACAAAATGAGAGGAGGATCCCGTACAGCTGCTTCAGACTACAGACGTGGGTGTATCAAAGAGAAGTGGATTTATTACGGTAGAAAATACATTTTAAATTATAAACAGACTAGAAGTAGCTATGGAGAAAATAATAAACTACAGTATAAGTTAATATTGCGAACCGACATAGAGATCGGCAGACCTGCTAGATGGAAATTTTCTCTTCATTTCCTGAAAATGGGAATGTAAGCTGAAAAGTCAAACTCGATAGAAGATATAATGAGACATGATACGTTGTAAAAAACCGTGAGCATATTGACTGATTCTTTACGCATCTCAATGAATTTAGTTCCTAAATTATTTAAGGGTATAAGTGTTTCCACACAAACATAGTTATATAGAAAGTACGAATTTAAACATTTAACCAAATATGTTTCAAAAGCTTACCATGAGGGTTTGTGTATTTGCTCATGGCCGTCGCTATGGTTCAGTAATTTACAAATATATGGATACAAATATGCATTTCAAAATCAGCAAATAGTTCCATTATTATTACTAGTAAAAGTGAGTATTCATAAAATAAAAAGGTATGCAGAAAATATAATATCTCTCACTATAGTACCCTGAATTATCAAGGCAAAATTTTCAAGTTGCTTTATATAGGAATGTTCTATGGCAAATCGAAGTACACAAACGACGGTTGGTGGTGATTAAAGGCGTTATTTAGGGCAGAAAAAGAAAGCTGCTGCAGAAAAAGAGTGCCAGCAGCTTGCATTAAATTTCCCCATAATGCCAGGCCGTCCGAGAGGCTGTCCATACACGGCCGGCTGGCAGCTCAGAAGCGCAACTGCCATTTATTATCTCTGAACAAAAATTCGCTATCTTCCATAATCTTCCGTGACGTCAGAAGACAAGAACTGGTCCCATACATGTTGCTTCTCTTCACATCATCTTCTCAAACTCGTCTTATTCGAAAATTTAGTCTGTAAGGATTAGTGACAAACCCGCAGAGCAGGTGTAAAGCAGGGAAATATAAATAAACAGAACATGTCCGGATGAAGGCGCGGCCTGGCAACCAAACCAAAAGCTTGCCATAAGATTTGTTATCTCATTACCAGTTGTCTGAACTTAATACCAGTTAAGTCACACCCATACAGTACAATGAAACTTTTGTATAGTTTATACTGTATATGAAGTAAGATTTTTCTTAAGAAATCTAGTGAGACTATTAAGAGACACTGGACAGGCGTCTTGTATAAAATATTGAAGTAATGGTATAATTTCATAACAAAGTTAATAATTCAAAGGAAATTAACTAAGCTAAAGTCCAACGTTCTTTCAAACATTAAAGTCCAAAGTTCTCTCAAACATTAAAATGTTCACGTCTTCCGCTGTAGGTTACGTCAGAGAACGCAGGGTTTATACTTAAGCAAAAGAATGTTCAACTTCAGTCAAATAAAAAAATCTTTGTTTGCTCTGTGTTGTTTTCTAAGCAGCAATAAATGCTCCATTTTCAGTCAAGAATAAAAACTCTTTGCTTCATCCAGCGGGTGAGCAATCCAACCCTATACATAAACTGAATATTATAGAAATTTATAGGTCTATTCCAATGGCTAGATTTTTCAGAGGAGATTACCACATTGTTTATATTTTTTATGTCATCCTATCAACACTACACAAGTGTGGTAATTAATTACCCAATTTGCACCTGAGTGATTCTTCTTACCGAACAACTCCTCTAACTGCCTTTTGGTTCAAGCCTCAAGTGTTACTGACCCAAACCCAGTGCAGTGAAGTGAGGAGATTCTCTTTAGTCTCAGCATCGGAAGGACACTAAGTCAAGAAGATGCCACGCTTGACAGCTGATCGGCACTCTCGAGCAGTTGGGATGATGTAAGCCGGTATGATCCAGTCTCAGGTAGCCACGGATTTTCGATTCCCACAGCCAGCAATTTAAAACTTGGCAAAGCGTTATGAAGAAACTGGCAGTGTTGATGGCCACCCCAGGTCTGGACGACCACAGGTTATCAATATGCCGGTTAAACAACTACTCCATCTCGAAATGCATCTTGAGGGCCAGAAATGACATAGTGCATCATAGAATTCAGTGATGCACTTCTTCAAAGTAGTTAAATAGTTTGACTTACTAACGAACAAGACCTGATTGTCGATAGTTACTGAGGCTCGTTTTCCCCCCTCCCTTTTTTTATACCTATTTAAGAGTCACGCTGACCAGCTTCTACCCGTGAGTAATCTCTCCCGTACACAGAGACCGACTAAAGACGTTGAGAAGTAGCGCTACGACCAACGGTGCCAATTCTCGAAGAACTCAGAAGAAAGATGGAACTGTTATCAAGGACTTATATTAGGGTAGCGAGTTTTTGAAATACTATATGCTCGTAAACACACGTGTGAGTGAGCTACTTAAACCGGTACAAGTCCTGGTTCCAACGAGGACCGGGATTTTCGACCGGGAATTTCGCTCGAGTTTTAGGTTCTCTTGGGAAGATGCACGTGTGTGGACCTGCCCAAATGCTCATCGTTAGCTGATCATACCAGCTGTGACAGAAGTTTGAATAAGTAATTTTGGTAAATTAGTAAAGTAGTAGTTAGAACTTGGCGCGAGGCGATGCCACCTAAGTCACTGGAGCATCGCTACTTTTCGGCTCGACAGTGTGGTGAAGGCTTTTTGTTTGACGTGCGGATGAGGTGAAAGAGAACGCTGGATATTTGTTCATGTTGGAATTTGAGGATGTTGAATCCTTGTAATTGACACTTGTCACGTGCTTCTTGTAAGAGTGGGCTCCTGCGTAAGGAAAATTCTGTGCTTGGCGACAAAGATGTTGTCATTGATACTTCTATGATTTTTGCTGCCTGTGTTGGAGTATTGCTCACCGGTCTGGGATTCAGCTGCTGACAGTCACTTGCGTCTGCAGAACCGACTAGTTAGTTCAGCTAGCGGGCTGTGTGCTGAGCTGATTTGGTGAATCTGTCCAATAGGAGAAGGGTGGCCGGACTCTGTATGTTTATAAGGTGTACAACAATGGCAGACATTGGTTATATTCTTCTGTCCTCGCTCTCATAATCTATAGGAGAATTACATGTGTTGCGGTTGATGTGCATTCCTTCACTTTGGAGACTTTTAGGTGCCGAACTCGTCAGTTCAGTCCAGGAAGCAAAGAGCGTAATGGTAGGATTCACGAAAAATTAACACAAAAAAGGGACGTCATCATCGATGAATATATGGCTGAGCAGACTAGGATTATTTCAACTAATTTAACCAGAAAAATCGTCTTAAATTACAAAATTCATCTCTAGCGTATAAATAAATTAGGAGAATATATACTAATTTAGCAATTATCGATAGAAAATTGCAGTGCATGCTGGTGGAAACTTTCACAGCACTAGCGCCGAATTTGGTCCCTTTTGGCGACCTGATTTAACTTCTTTTTCTTAATTGAAGTCTTATTTGCACTTCATATTCACTTCACAGTGCTCTTCACAAACATATTTATTCCTTACTGACAAATGTGAGCACCATTATAGCCAATTCTGCACGCGAGAAAAACCACAGTAACAGTTAGCCTATTGCTCGAACCTTCTGTACTTGGCGACAACATTGTAACGGTATTTTTCTGCTCAAGTGGCTGGCCAGTCATGTGCGGGAGATTGAATGAAATAAATCGAAAAAATACGGCAATATGTAAAAAAAAACGAAGGCCTGAGGTCACACACTCAAATACTTCGACTCGTCGATGTCATGTAAATTTTACGTGCGGTCACGGCTAAGTTTTATTTCAGTCCTATTGAGTCCTCCCGTTGCATTCTTTGCTTCCTGGTTCAGCCGGTGCTTGTTGCCCTGGTCCGTTTGATTACCAGCATCTGCTTTCGATCCTATAGGCCTGCAGGCCTTTATGCAAGCTGTTGATGGCTTTCTGTTAAATTTTACCAGCAGTGTTTTTGGTTTCTCGGTGTTACATAATGCTTCATTTGGGCTGCACTATCTGTCTTTGGAGACCAGAGCGTGAAGTTTTAATTATATTTAAAATTATAAGAACAACTAGAGCCAGGATTTTATTATTGTAATAATTTATTATAACCTATTGGTTAGTTTTCTAAGATTATAAGTGATGTTCAGCATTAGTTCAGATATCTCGCTACCGGAAAAGTTTTTTAGAACGATTCAAATTAAACTCATATGTCGCGTTTTCCACAGCAAATGCTGAAGTTATATAACCGTTCAAGATTGCAGCCTTTTCTTTTAGGTAGTTGGTGATTTCACCATCGGGGCCCAAATCTACAAACGTTACAAAATTGAAGGACTTACTGTCATGTAGCAGATGTACAGCATCTCTACAGTTGATTTGAGAAAATAACAATTTATGAACCCCACGCTTGTAATTGTAACTGTAAAACGTTTTGTACAGTCACCTGTGCACCTGTAACTGGACTTACCAGTGGTAAATGTGAGATACTATACAGTCAGCATCTCACTAGCTCCTATTTAGCCTGATAAATAAATCTGACATATCTTTCGGATGACTAAGGAGGGAGGTGTCTCCTCTTCACAGTTTCTTGGCTCAACCTTTCCCAGGCAAACTGATGCCGGCCAGAGCGGAATGTCTTTAGCTTGTTTCGGCTGGTGGCGAGTTAGAGGTGACCACACTCGCCTCTTGACATTTTAAGTTCCAGCAGATCAGGTGGCAGCGAAGGCTCTGCCCTGCAACTGCCAAAGTAGACCCGCCGCCACCAACGCCAACACTTCGAATGCTAGGGACACACTAGGCATTTAAACAGACCACTTAATTGATGCAAGAACGCTTGACTCGGACGTCATTTATGACCCGGTATCTATGCTACCGATTCTAAGTTTGTATCGAAACGGCCCGTGAGCTGCTCATCAAGGCACCCTAGAATACATGACTGTGTTCTAGGCACCTTGTGCACATCCGAGCAACCATGCAGCTAGGAGTAGAAATGCATATGTGCCCCCGGCAGAAGGGACACCAGCGTTGATTCTCCACAGTCCAATACTACGGCCGAGTTCGCTGGTGCTAATATTCAGCTTAAACAACAGCGCTTAGGAACGCATGATTTGCTCTTGCATTGCTCTAGGCTGCTGCGGGCTCGCACCTGCTGGCCCTTGAGTGGCTCATTCTAATGGTAGTTCAGTGGCTCCTGCTGTTATTCTTCCATTGATCTCTCTTTTTTTTTAAGAATTATAGCGATTTACTTTCTCTTATTGTAATGAGAGGAACAACACAATTTATTACAATTTTAATGGGCATCGTAATTCACTAGATGATTTTTAATTGAAGTTCAACGGCAACTTGTTAATGCTGTATGTTAATGGCGACGTATTATTTCATTTCCATTCTTCATCCAGTAAAGAGAGCACCCGGTCCAGCACGCAACATTCCAGCGCAGCGCACGTGATGGGCGAGTGGTAGACTTATGCCTCCTGCTGGACCTTGGACTGCGATCTACTTCTGTATTATTCTACCCCTTCTCCTTCCTTCCCTCCCTACCCTTCCACCGACCATGAGAGGTAGACGCTCCCATGGCGCTGTCGAGCCGATCTCCCTTCTGCGTCGTACGAGCGTCCCACAGAACTGCACTGGGAGCCGCGGCTCGCTGCCTCGTTACCTCCGCCAAGGATTTTATGTTTTCGTCGGGTTATTGTTATTACCTCCGCCAAGGAGATTATGTTTTCGTCGGGTTATTATTATTACCTTCGCCAAGGAGGTTACGTCAGCTTTGTCTGTCTGTTATTCTGTCTGTCACCCAGATAACTCAAAAAGTTATGGACCGATTTTGACGAAATTTACAGGGATTGTTCGGTATGTTGGGAGGAACAGATGATTAACTTTTGATGAAGATCCGTCCATCCGTTTGTTTGTCTGCCTCTTCTTTTCTCAATGCCATAACTCAAAAAGTTATCGTCGAATTTTTATTAAACTTACATGAGTTGTTAGTTATATCACGAAGAGTAAATGACCAAATTTTTAGAATGATTAATTTGTTTGTTCGTCACTGTTGTTGATTTTATGCTTGTTAGCACAATAACTCAAGGAATAATGAATGGATCTTTATGAAATTTAGATGATTTGTTAGTAATGTTAAAAGACATAAATGATTAAATTTTGGTGCTGATCAGTTGGTTCGTTTGTATGTATGTTTGACTCATGTTTGTCATAATGTTTGTGAGCAGTATAACTCAATAAGTTAGGAACAGATCTCCAAAAAAATTACTGAAGCTGTTAACACTGTTGAAAGGCACAAATGATTAGATTTTGGTGTTGATACAAAGAAAATTATGGACTCAAACCCAATTTTATTTTTTCGTAACCGTTGCCTTGCTTGGCGGAGAAATGCGCTCTCAGAGTTCTTTAGTTATTATTTAAAGGTCACGCTCGAGCCCCTACGGACAGGTAAAACAACCCAAATGAAAACTTCGCAACACCGGGAAGCCCGAAACGCTGCTAAAGGAAATCCAACTAGAAGCTATTCACAGCTGACTTAAGCGCCTGCAGGCCAACACGACCAAAAGCCGATGTCGGCAATAAATTTCAAACCCCGACAGACCAGGGCACGAAGCACCGACTGAACTGATTAGTTCGGCACCTAACGTTCTCCAACGTGAAAGAGTGCGTGCCGACCGCAGCACGTGTAGATCTCTGAAAGAACTTAAGGGCAGGGACAGAAAAATACAGCCAATGTGTCTATCTGAGTGTCTGCCTGTCTCTTTGTCTGTTATGCTGATATTCTGTCTGTCACCAAGGTAACTCAAGAAAGTTTTGGACGGAATTTCATGAAATTTACAGGGGGCTGTTATGTATGTTAGGAAAAGCAGATGATTGACTTTTGGTAAAGATCAGTATATTCGTTTGTTTGTTCGTTCGTTCGTATGTTTGTTTACCTTTTTTTTGCTGATGCCATAACTCAAACAGTTACGGACAAATTTCTATAAAATTTACATGAGTTGTTAGGTATATCACGAAGAGTAAATTACTAAATATGTGTGATGATCAGTTTTTCGTTCGTTAGTTTGTCACTGTTTTCAATTTTACGCTTGTCAGCACAATTACTGAAAAAGTTATGAATGGATCTTTATGAAATTTACAGGAGCTGTAAGCAATGTTAAAATAGATAAATGATTAAATTTTGGTGCATATCGGTTGTGTTCGTTTGTGTGTTTTGCTCATGTTTGTCATAATGTTTGTTAGCAGCATAAGTGAAAAAGTTGTGTACGGATCTTCATGAAAATTGCTGAAGTTGGTAATACTGTCAAGAGGCACATATGATTAGATTTTGGTGTTGATGCGAAGAATGCCATTTTTTCAATGCCAATTTGAATTTTTCGTTACCGTTGCCTCACTTGGTAGAGGTATGCGCACGCAGAGTGCTCTAGTTAGGGTATGGACATAAAGGTAAAGTTCCCGAGGGCGGCAGCACAGGTACGCAAATTTTCTCAAGATGTTAATCCCGCAAAATCCTGGAAGAGTGAAACAGGTGTGGACTTTACCTGTACCGTTAGCAGAGGGATGGGCAAGCTACGGCCCGCGGGTCATGTCCGGCCGATAGTCTTGTAATCCGGCCCGCCGATGCTTTTCTCTTCTTCGATATAGTGATCTACTTTAAGCGGTCATTATAAGATTTATTCTAGAAATTTCATATATGCAGCAAACTTTTTTTGTTTTATTTCCTAAGTTCCCTGAGAACCGCCGTTGAACCCCGTGCAACAATGAGTGCTGGCCCTTGAACCCTGTGCAACAATGAGTGCTGGCCCTTGAACCCCGTGCAATAATGAGTGCTGGCCCTTGAACCCCGTGCAACAATGAGTGCTGGCCCTTGAACCCCGTGCAGTAATGAGTGCTGCCCCTTGAACCCCGTGCAACAATGAGTGCTGGCCCTTGAACCCCGTGCAATAATGAGTGCTGGCCCTTGAACCCCGTGCAACAATGACTGCTGGCCCTTGAACCCCGTGCAACAATGAGTGCTGCCCCTTGAACCCCGTGCAACAATGAGTGCTGGCCCCGCCGCTGACAGACGCTGCTGGCCAGCCCGTGTACCAATTATTCTTAAAAGTCCATGAGGTCCCGAGTGAAAAAGTTTCCCCACCTGTACGTTAGCCCTCACCAGAGAGGCTGCCAATGCTCCCATAGCAATTAGTAACTATATATGGTCACTTGGCAGCTAAAGGGTTAATGCTCATTCACAATTTTTCACGGTTATTGCCCTTGCACTTTAGGCCAGTGGTTAACGACGCCGCTGAGGAAATGGACGCTTGGTTTGGTAGAAGATGAAATTCATGTCTGACGTCACTGCATTGAAATATTAACAGCTTGGCTAACTATAGCACAGTTGGGTTGGAGAGATAGCGTGCTGCGCAGGAACCACATGCTGCCAGTGGTTTGATGACCAGAATAAGAAGCTATGATTTTATTATCGATAATTTATACTTATTTGCATACAAAGAACAAGCACAGCCACTTTGTAATTCTCTTTCAAAAATATGTTGACATAATGAAATGTAATTTATGGTAGAATCGGAACAAAGCTATAGACTTTCTTTTTTTTAAACCTTACTGCATCTCATCGCGACAACAGGGTTTTATTAATACTTAACTACAAACTGACCGATGGTTGCGACTTTCTCTCTGTGATCATCTGCACTTCACTATACAGAGCGTAACTTTTCTATTTGATTTCACTTCTTCATCATTTAATAGAGCTGTTTAAAAGATACTTTAAGGTACCTAAATATGTGGTACATTACAAGTGCTTGCAACAAGGCTTTGGTGTAGCGAGAGGTCGAAGAATTACACTGTTGATGTAATCTACCTCTGTGTCTCTTTCTACTTTCGACATGCATTTAGTGTTGATACTGCTTCCTCTTGTACTGGGTTCCATACTTCCGCATTTGCTTGATTTGAATTCTAGTACTGTTCGCTTCTGTATTCGCAACGGCACTGGGGTTTGCTTCCACTTACTCCTGCTCCATCGTACGCTAATATTTTCCCTTCATTTTTAAAATCTTATTTCTGTTTCGCTTCTTAGTTACAGGCTTTGGGGGGGNGGGGGGGGGGGATTCGGGTATACTGCATCTGATGATACCCCGATTTTACGCCCCCTCCTCCTGCCCACCCCATCGTTCAAACCTCCACACCCCATAACAACAGACCCGCAACTGCCCATCACTTGCTGCTTGAGTTTGGTCTGCTGGCGTTAGACCCGAGCAGCGGCCGTAGGAACGACAGGCCTATAAACTACACATTTTAAACTACATATTAAGAAGAAAAAAACCAAATAGCTGCGACTACGCTGGTTCTTTGTTTTCAAATATAAATAAATTATCATCCAACTATAGATCAGTAAATAAATTTATTTCTCTTAATTCTTCACATACCGTCAGAAAGACCAAGCAAGCAATCAACCAACAATCTATTTATTAAAATGTAGTGGTATATATCCTCTATAATTTTTGCGAGCTTAAGTTGTTATTTAGGACACTTTCTTGAAAAAAACCGAAGCTAAACACAATATAACAAATATATATAAAACGAGAACACTCTAAGAGCACATACCTCCACCTAGCAAGGCAATGTTAACAAAACTTTTACTCGTCCTGACGTTGCGATTTCCTTTCTATCGGCACCAAAATCCGGTCATTTGTGCCTCCTGGCAGTGATAGCACTTGCTGTGATTTTCTTGAAGATCCGTTTTTAACTTTTTAAGTTATATTGCCGGCATACATAAAGTCAAACATAGAGACAAACAAATGTACGGAAAATAGATGAACACAAAAAAATTAGTCATTCACTCTTCGCAACTACTTAACAAGTCGTGCAAATTTCTTGAAAACCCGTTCATGAATTACTTAGTTTTAGTACCAAGCAAAAAGAGCAGACAAACATACAAACAAACGGAGGAACAGATCATCATAAATATTTTTGTCATTTACTCAAAGTAACATTCCTGACAATTCGTGCAAATTTCATGAAGATCAGTCCAATAAAAGAAGAGGCAGACAAACAAAGAAAACAAACAGTTAAAAAGTTCTTCACCGAATGTTAACTATCTGTTCCTCCTACATGCATGGAAATTCCTGTAAATTTCGTGAAGATCCGCCAGTAAGTTTTTGAGTTATCTTGATGACACACAGATAAACTCTACAATAACATATCCACCTTGATGGAGGTAATAAACAGATCAACGTAGTTCGGCTTAAAATTGACTGACTGGTACCTTGTCTACCACTGCTCACCGTTTTTGTATAGTTTTAAGAATTCGTCTCCAAAACTTCTTGGTCGCTACCAATTCACTTTGTTAATAGAAGACCTCGTGGCGTAAGACTATCACTTGTGGTGGGAGCAAATTTCATGGCCGTCATTTTGATGGCCCGCTAATCCTAGTTTTTTGGCACTTGTCACATCGAGGACAATCCACCAGACTCCCTGCAAAAAATTATGAACATTGCTCAACTTCTTCTATCACTTTTTGGGTGGACAGACAAATGTATACATGTATATACTTATATTTTCAATAAAACAGTATCTCCTCTCTCATTTTGTTCGCAGCTGATAATAAAATAGTTGATGCTTGCCTGCTTGGTCTGTCACCCTTGTGTGAAGCGCTAGGTTGGGGAAAATTCATCTATTGAACAGGGCTAGGGAGCTGCTGCCTGACCCAGAGTCGTGTAATGTAAATACTGCCGATGCTGAAGCACCTCTCAGTGCCAGCATAGAGAGGTTAAACTCCCTTCCCACTCATTGGAGTAGCCAGGAAATGTCCAGAAGGGGGGGGGGAGGGGGAGCAACCTGGGGACAAGGGGTCGTAGAGGTGAGGCATGAATTTGCGGCAACCCGAAGGGCCAACTCTTTTGTCGCCGGGGTTCTGAGGGCCGCTCAGGGCCCCCAGAAGCTAAAGCTTATCAATATTGTAAGGACTACCAGCAGTCGGCTTACTAATGCAGCAGTACGAGCTGATTGCACCGAAATCGCATCAATTTCTCTCTAGGCTTTACTGCCGGATTATCAGAAGATTAAAGTGAGCAAAAAGAATACATGAAATACAAATGAGCTCTATTGGTCACAAGATTTTGGACCGGTGCATCACTCCTGCCAGGAAATAGGGCGCAAAGCATCTCCAATCCTACTCGGCACGGCTGTTCATTCAGCCGTGCGGTACAGGACCGAGACTAAAAACGAAACGACGTCTGGTGGAAGTAACATTCCTATCCCACAATGTTATGGCCTGATTTCAGCTGGATCTGCCTATTTCTAAAATATTCATACTCTGGATGTACTGGTAGAAGTGAAATCTTTACACAGCAATAAGCTGGTTTTCCAAAAACAAACATGGCGTCTTTCGTGTGCCTAAAACATTTTCAGGTGTCCTGGTGTTATACGGAATTAGTGATTCTGATCATAACTAAGGCGTCAAAAACCCATTTTTATCGGTTTGTTCAGGAGTTGCGTATGCTACGTGGGATAAGAGCCTGATTTCCTTGTTCTGTTCACCGAGCTGGACCCATGCTGCGCTTTGCCAAAACGGACGTTCTTCATTTCCGAAACTTACGTGAGCCGCACCTCCTCCATCAATCAAGTCGACGCGCCTAGTCCACCAGTCAGAGCGAACTTATTGAGCTGGATGACGTGTGAACACGGCTTTACGGGGACCAAGTGAGCCGAAGCTAAACGAAAAAAAGTGAAAGATGTTCATGAACAAAGAGCCTCGGGCAAGAGCGCAGGAAACGAGAGTTTCGTTAGAACTAATTATCGTCTGCCGTAATTTCGTGCTCACGCACGCCATTATAGTGTGACCATTTTATCAAGGCAGTTCGGGTGTGGTGAAATTCTTCTTTAGTGGTGCCAATTCTAAGGGTATTTCTGAGATTTCTCTATGTACAGGTATTGGACGGGGCTAAAATACGGGCCGAACAAAGTCTCAAAAATACCAATGGAACTGGCAACGCTGTAGAGGAATTTGACCACTGACGAATTGCCTTCATAAAATGGTAAGATGGATAGTAATTGATTATGCTCACTAGTGTGCACTAATGATGTGGTGATGGTGGAGCTGCTGTGGGCAACTGTGTTACAGACCATGTAAAAATGAAATTATAATGTACAGAAGGTACAAAGAACTACTTGTAGGTACAGAGTTACTCGCTCACACTCTTAGCGCGGCCTCTCACCTCAGTGGTAACCCTAAAAGTAATGGCAAGTAATAGCAACAGTTAGAACACTGAAGCTAGTCTATAGACAATGAGCATACTATAAGGCAGTGTTATATAAACACTTGCGTATAGCCCTGTAGCTGCACCTCGCTCAGCCCACCTCTTCCCTATATACAGCCCACCAGGCAGAGAGTAGGTAGCAAGACAGTCCGACATAATTACGACATGGTGCGCAAATTACGACAATCTTATGAAGTCATCGGCAGGGCTGTTTGTGCTCTGGTTGTGTCTCAAGGTAATTGGGGTACGCGGGCCAGCTGTGGGGCTGTACAGACGTGGTGCAGGACTGACAATGAGCACTGCAGCTCATCTCTGATGCAGTGCAGCGCAGTGGTGCAGTTACTGTAATGCTCCACTGCAGATCATGGTGTTTCCACGCATTTGAACAAAGATGCATTTGGCTGCAGGCTGATAATTGCAGAGGATTCGTGATGGCCGTACGTAAGAGGCGCTAAATTGATCCGCTCTTTGGGAAACGTCGCGATGATATTGCGCCTACCTGATTAATAGCAGGTCGCGTCTATGTACAGACAACCGGCTACATATATACATGTATCTATTGACAACCTTTAGTATAGGACAATGATAACTGGTCGATGTTGCGCATAAACACTAGTGTAAAACCCAATGAGTGGACCTCATATTTTTAGAAATATGTATACCTGTAGTAGGGAGAAAAAGAGGACACTGTAGGAATAGCATATAATGATGCTAAGTATGCTAACGGAACAGCTAACCAACATTGAGCTCTTACGACGAGAACCTTGTAGGTTAGGAGGCCAGGACTAGTTCTTCTAATATACTAAAATACGTTTTAAAACACTTTAAAACACTTAAAACACAGTACACTAGACGAACCAGTCCTTGCCTACCTGACCACAAGGTCCTCGGGTAAAAGCTCATTGGGAAACGCTTCTGTACTAGGGTGGTAGCCAGTAGTAATGGGTGGCAGCATCTAAGCGCGCTTTTACTATCGAGAAGACGGCGGAGCGGTCCGTAGATTTTATTTCACGTCCTCTTTTACGTAGCGATAGATACCCCTGTCCTCTTTTGCCCCTATTGAGGGGGAAGACGTGTGCTCATTTTCGTCGTTGTGCAGATGTCCCCTTCTAAGAACGTAATATATACGGGAATGTGCTCTGCTTGTCCCAACTAGGGGAATATATATATATAGAAAAGAGAAGAATGAGCGGATTCTAGGGTACAAACATTGTCAGAGATTGTCTAAATATTGACAAATAAGTGATTGATTAAAGCTAGCAATTGACCTTACGAAAAACTCCTTGAAGGAATAATTTAAAACTTTATAAGCTTAAACATCCTTCAATATTAAATCCTGACAAGCTAACGTCAACACCCTTCCGTGAATATGAGGGCAATCACGAGGAATTTTTATATACCTACTACACATTACCTGTGGCCGTTCACTGTAATTTTCTATTTATATTGATTTTCTGCAAGGAGTTTGCTTGCATAAAGCCTTTTCCTTCTCATATAACCAGTTCAAAATAAGTTAGGGCCTACATTGAAAAACAGGCCTTTAAATGAGCCTGCAGTCTCAGCTTCAGCACAATGGTTATGTGCTCAGACCAAAGTACTTCACTGCGGAGAGGACCTTGCTGGTGCCTATTCTTCAAAACAAAACCAAACAAACACAAAAAAAATGACCCCTCAAATCTAGTTTAACTTACTTTGAACAGCTTCCATGAATATTTTTGAAGATATACCCGTAGCAGCCTCTTATGCAGAGATGTCTGCTCAAGAATAATTCCGTATTGTAAATTGTATTTTGGATGAGAAAGAACATAATACACTTCCACAACATAAGCATAATATAAAAATAATAGAGTTATGATAAGACATTATCCTTAACAAGCATATATACGTCTAACTCTATGTAGTATATCATTCATACAACTTTCTGGTTAGAGTTATTCATAGGCAAGAAGTCGGAATAAGTCATTAACTTGAAAGCACTCTGAAAGCGCATACCTCCACCAGGCAAGGCAACGGAAATGGAAAATTCAAATAGCTTCTGGAAACATGATTGTCTTTGTATCAACAACAAAATCTAATAGTTTGTGCCTTTTGATAGTATTCATAGCTTCAATAATTTTCTTGATGATCCGTTCATAACTTTTCGAGTTATGCTGCTAATAAACATTATGACAAACATAAGTCAAACACACAAACGGAGGAATCGATCATCACCAAATTTTGATCATTTATGTCTTTTACCATTACTAACAATTTCTGTAAATTTCATAAAGATCTATGAATAACTTTTTGAGTTCCTTGGTTAACAAACGTAAAATCAAACACAGCGACAAACAAGCGAACGAGTAAACAAATCATCTAAAAATTAGGTCATTTCTATTCGTAATATACCTAACATTTATTGTAAATTTCATGGAAATCTGTCCATCATTTTTTGAGTTATGATACTAAAAAAAGGGACAGGCAAATAAACAAACAAACAAACAAAATACAAACAAACAAACAAAGGGATGAACGGATTTTCACCAAAAGTGAATCATCTGTTACTGTTAACATGCCTAACAATCCCTGTAAATTTCATAAAGATCCGTTCATAACTTTTTAAGTAATCTTGGTGACAGACAAAATAGAATGTCAGACAAACATGACAAAACATTACCACCTCGGAAAAGGTAAGATAATGACAGGGCTAACTGTTGCCGATACCAACCTCCTATTTGCCCCCACAGTGCTGGGGGGGGGGAGGAGGCCCGACTGCTTGCAGCACGCCAGTACGACATGGCTGCTCTCAAAATCCGTGCTGCGCACAAGGAAAATGTTGCTAGAATTTCTGAGTCGCAGCACAGGCGTCGGAGTCGGTGGCACGCGGGCGGAGGCAGTCGTAATATGGCAGGCAGTGTGTGCCCCCTCTTGAGAGGTCGCCACATTCAGATCATTTTACTACGTTTAAGTGGGAACAAAGTCTGGTGCAGTTATAGTGTGCCGCCTTGCGTACAGTAGGTGCTGAGCTAGGTTAGTGTAGTTACGAATGGGTTTCATTAGGATAGGAGGGTTTAGTTCCACTAAAATAGGTACCTACCCTACAGGCACCCAAACTATGCCTTAATCTCAAGTGACGGCAGCCAGGCCCATTTAGATTGCTATTGCCGAGAACTCCGTGCCTCAATTGTGGAAATTTCTTATTAACTTGCATCTGTGGCCTTTAGCTATTTAGAAGCTTTACCGCCAGAGCCTTGTAGGCTTTTGGAAGCCTTACCGCCAGAGCTTTGCAGCTTTTTGGAAGCCTTACCGCCAGAGCCTTGCAGCCTTTGGGAAGCCTTACCGCCAGAGCCTTGCAGCCTTTTGGAAGCCTTACCGCCAGAACCCTGCAGCCTTTTGGAAGCCTTACCGCCAGAACCCTGCAGCCTTTTGAAAGCCTTACCGCCAGAGCCCTGCAGCCTTTTTGACAGCCTTACCGCCAGAGCCCTGCAGCCTTTTGAAAGCCTTACCGCCAGAGCCCTGCAGCCTTTTTGACAGCCAGCGTGAAGTAACCAATCAGTTACCATGCAGTGAACTACCGTTGTGAGGGGTCGTGTAAAACCTGAACTATTCCCGCTGATGCTGGCTGCAGGGCTCGGGTTGTAAGGCTACCAAAAAGGCTGCAGATGCTGCTGCACCGCTCTGCTGCAGGAGTTATTTTCGTGCTGAGGATGTACATTTCAATGTACTTAAGAACGCACATATGGTAATTAGAGTATAATCATGTACTCTGCCTCTAGGCTTCATTACCTTGCCCACAGCGAGCAGGCATCAAGAGCACACGTTCTCTTAGACCCGGGCTGCAACAAACAACGTAATGCGATATTTGAGGGAGACATACTGTCTGTGACTGGTAGCAATGCACGATGTGTTTCGCGATTTGGGTTGCGTCGGTAGGGAAAATCGATTGCTATACTCGAAGCTATGTTTTTTTTTCGTGCTACAAGTTTGCTGCGTCCCTTGCTGTGCTGGTGCAGCCGTGGCCTTGCGCTTTCAAACTTTCGACACAACAACAACACCAAAGGCGGATGGTTGCAGTTCGGCCACAAGAGCGTAGGAGACAGGAGGGCGCGAGAATTCAGCGCCTGCGCCATATTTCAGCTCCTAAGGCTAGGGCCGCAGGTGCCCATATCTGACCACAGTAAGACCGGCTACGGCTGGCAACGTGCACAGGTATACGTCTATCGTAGTTACGTACTCTGCAGCTGTTGCTGTAACAGCCACGCGAGATCACATGGGACGATGGGGGAGGTCTCCAAGCTGTACACGTGCCGTGCCCTAAATGCCTACATATCGGCCCTGACTGTTTCTTGTAGAGGATCAGCGCGCTTTATTATAGACGGTCTAAGCCCTGCTGTTACCGCGAGGCACCGACTTTTGGTGGATTCTTCTATAGGCTTACATTACAGTGCAGTCGTCCGTCCGACTGACGGCCACAAAATTGTCTCGTAACTCGTTCAGTGTGCATGTTCGCTTGGAGGCACTTCAGTTCCCGATACGGTGCGCACGCTCCCGTATTTTGGTGTAATATTTTGGGAAATATCATCCGCTATCAGCACAAGGATCCACGGGACGAGATCCTCTTCTTCGCGCTTCCCCGAATCGGAGCAGAACAATAACAAGTGCATTTAGAGCTGACAAGTAGAGCGCTCGTGGGTCTTTTATGCTGGAGTTCCATACTGCAAAGTGGACAGCACACGTCACACCTAACGATAGATGTTCTATTTACTCCATCAACTAATGGGAGGAGAGGCAATTTTGCGATATGTTAGTTACCTGTCGTTCACAGCGTGGGGATAATTGCACGTGTGACGAGATTAGTTTTATCCTAACACAAACATTAGATCTTATTATCTTCCAGCAAAAGGCAACTGGCGTTATTAATGTTCACAGTACACAAGATATTTTCTGTAAGTAATAATTATAGACGAAGACAAACATCTCTGCTTAGCAGGGGGGTTGGGGCGCTGGGCGCTCAGGGTACAGCAAGTGATCTGAGTGCATTGAAGTTACGGTGTCAGGCCGTCCTTCTGGCTACTGTCTCGTACATCAATAATGGATGAGGCATGCGGACTGCAGACTGCCCTCCTGACTGCTAAACTATCTGCTACCTGACACTAATATCTTCTCCACCACTCTTGTGGGGCGTGCTGGAAAGTTTATGGGCTGGGACAAGAGAAAATATAGGATGTGTAGTAAAAAATGCAGGTTGGGTAGGAGAAAATCTAGGATAGTTAGTAGCAAGTGTAAGGTGGGGAGTGAAAAGCAGTATTGGTGCTAGAACATGGAGGATAGTCAGCAGGAAATTCCGTATTATTTGTTGTTTTTATACTTATTGCGGGAATTTTGCGATCTAACTCTGAATCGGTGGAGTGATGTTCAGCTGTACGCTCTAGCGCCAGGTTGCATCCCGCAACCTAAGGCTCAAAGCACTTTGGAATGATGTGCGCTGTTCCAAGCCGAGCACTGTTCTGGAGGGTTCCTGGATGGAGATGGACGCATTCAGCTCTCGTAGGGCAGTCTTGAGATTCTTGGAGATTGCTCCCAGAGCTTCGATGATCACTAAGACGACGTCTACCTTCTTCTGCCAAAGTCTCTGTAGTTCGATGGCGAGGTCACGGTACTTTTCCTTCTTCTCCGCTTCCTTGTCCACGATTCTGGAGTCGAAGGAGATTGAATTGTAGATCAGTTTTACCGACTTCTCCTGCGTCTTTCACGACGATGTCCGGTTGGTTGGCGGGAATTTTTCTATGTGTTTCAAGCCTTTGTCCCTGTAGATTTACAGGGCTTCATTTTCAACCACCTCTCACATTATCATTATTACTGTATCATTGTTGACTTTAGAGAGGAATGAGAACTCAGCTGGCAAAAGCAGGCACTTAAGTACCTATCAGCAGCATGCTAAACTTGAAGAAAATGCATAACTTCCTCTGCACATTTTGCGTGTCTACAGCAAGCGCCAGGCTGCTGGTATCTGTTAGAGCGTGGGCACACCATCACAAAAATTGCTCAGTCACTCAGTGTTTCGCTTCGGCCGTCACGTTGCCGTGATTACTACTAATAGCGCTTGAATATCACGCTAAAGCTATACTTCATTGCAACTTTAAACTAACTCAGAAGTAGGAGGTAGTCTCAAAGATGGACCATTGCTGCTAGTTATAAAGTACAAACTGCAAGAAACGACTCATACTTTAGATATTCTTTTTAGTGGCATAGCAATGTCCAAGCCGAAGCCTTGTGGGCTGCAGCGCAATCGGACCAAGAATTGCAAGACATTGCAACTTTTGCGCACGTGTGCGCGCGCCTTTACCTATATTTATGTTTACATTATTTAAGTGCGATGTAAAGGTAAAGTCAACCTGACCGCACCCTAATTGGGAAATCCTCACGAACTGGTTGCTAATCATTTATTGCAAAGATTCAGATGCTGGCGAAAATGGTAGAAAATTTCTTCCTCCGGGGCATATTTCCCGCTGATGTAAATGTCGTTGCCGTGACGAATACGGTATCCGAAGAATAATATGGGAACAATGATAGAAAACAGGAAAGTTGATAGTAAAAATATGTGAACAAACTGTGTGACCCACTCATGTCTGTTTGTCTGGTGTATCTGTTCAATTCTGCCACGGCTGAAGCCCTGATGCAGTAGACCGTACTGATGCCAGTGTATCCTAAATACGGCTGAGGCTCGGGATATTGTTGAAGACAGTCATTGACAACTCGAACATTTATCACCCACGAACGAAGAGAGAGAGAGAGAGGTGATAATGTTTTCGTTGAAGATTTAAGTATATATTTTTACCTTCACCAAGGAGGCTATGTTTTCGTCGTGTTTGTCTATCTGTCTGTCTGTCTCTTTGTCTGTCTGTCTGTCCCCAAGATAACTCAAAAAGTTTTGAACCGATTTGGATGAAATTTCAAGGATTTTTTTGGTATGCTAGGAGGAACAGATGATTAACTGATGGTGAAGATATGTCTATCCGTTTGGTTGTTTGTTTTTCTGCCTCATTTTTTCAATGTCATAACTCAAGAAGTGTTGAATGGTTTTTTATGAAATTAACATGAGTTGTTAGGTATATAACAAAGAGTAAATGACTTAATTTTGGTATTGATCCGTTAGATCGTTCGTTCGTTTGTTACTGTTTTTAATTTTATGCTTGTTAGCACAATAACTCAAAAAATAATGAATGGATCTTTATGAAATTTATAGGAGTTCTCAGTAATGTTAGAAGACATAAATGATCAAATTTTGGTGCAGATCGGTTTGTTCGTTTGTATGCTTGACTCATGTTTGTCATTACGTTTGTGAACAGTATAACTCAAAAAGTTATGAACGGATCTTCAAGAAAATTGCACAAGATATTATTACTATCAAAAGGCACAAATGATTGGATTTTAGAGTTTAAACAAAGAAAATTATGGTTTCAGAGTAAACTTGAACTTTTTGCTACCGTTGCCTCACTTGGAGGAGGTATGCGCTCTCTGAATGCTCTAGTTGTATATTATTTTCTTGAGATGGCATGCATGTAGATTTCGATTAGAAAACCGAAACACGCGTCATGGGTATCAAAATTTCTTTAACTGCTTCTAATCGAAATCTATATTTTTATATATATGTTCATAGACTCTTCCTGGCTACCTTGCCAAAACGATTGTTTTTTTTTCTTTCTTTGATCTCATGACACACACAAAATAAATGGAAATTGAACGGAGCAAAAGGTAAGATATTCTAGAGAGCAGCATCATAAATTAGAGGAAAGGACACGGGTCTTCGTTGAAATAATTATTTGCTAGCAACCCATACGACGGTGCCAGCCACCAGTGAAGTAAGTAACGCTAGCAATGTCGCGCCACCTGCCGTCCTTCGAGAACACTTCATACTACGTAATGCTTAGCGAGACTTCACTCCTACTTCATAGTTATAAAGTTAGGAGGTCCATAACTACGCTTGTGCACCTACCGACCCTACCGATACTTACTGTAGAGCTCAGAGTTGTTTAATGACAGCTTTGTAGTGTTGGCGGGCATTTGGTCATAGAACGTATGTACATTGACCCGCTTGCTTGACATTCGATCACAGATTTACATATAAATATATCAAAGCAATATAATGAACATCGTGTATTTGTATATTTATATCTCTCAATATCTGTACTTCTCTACAATTCGTGTAAACGCTCTTAACAAAATGCTGTAGATACGAGACAAATGGACCAGGTTGGAAACTTTGGCGATTTTGTTAAAGTTCTTATGGAAAGCGATAGGAGAAAATTATGCCTAGCTGAAGAAGACGCCCAAAGTAAGAAATCCTTAGCCTTAATATTGAAAACATTTCTTGCTCTTCCGACGTTGAAATCCGTGCAGCAAAGTTATTTACTACTTATTTGAGCACTCGCATGGATTTTAAGTTTGTGTTTCTCTTCATATCGGAACTCTTTATATCGAAACTCATGATCGACAGTTTGAGCAGAAGATAGACGAAGCAAAGAGGAAGCTATTTTTCAAGATGCAGCCACAGCAATTATTTTTTCCGACTTGCTTTCGTCCTCTGACAAAACAACTATTCGTTTGAGCGGAAAATATCAATCTAGTGAAGGATACTAGGCTGAAAACTAAGTTTAATAATGCTTAGTGGTTGCTAAAACCAATATTTTTTTCTTTGCGTGTCACATAAGGGAAGGATGGCTTGCGTTGCATTATGAAAAAAAAACACTTATCTTCTGTGATGATTTGAGTTGGCCGTTGCAGTGCGCCCTCCATAGCTCCATTAGTAACGAAAGTATGATCAGTAAAGAAGTGTCATCATAAATTTCATTGAAGAGGCAACGGAACGCGAATCGAATCATAATAAACATCAACTTGAGTTGGTATGTCTCTGTAATATTAGTGGCTGCCGTCATCTTTAATCGCTGGCAAAAATTAAGTAATTCAACTAAATCTCCGTTCTTTTCGCTGCTATATGTGCTCGTCGAAGGACTTCTTAAGTGAAAAGTAAAAAAGTAAAAGTTCTGCCTCTATTCTATACTTGACTAGAGTGCCAGTGGCGCCTGCCGTATCGCTGATACCATCCGCTCCCCCTTCTGTCAAGTGCTAAGGGCAATATTGCCTGGTGTGAATTTCCCCTTATCTTATCTCCATTTAGCGTGACAGCAATATGTAAGTACACTAAAGTATTCGCGCAGTGAAAGAATGACTGTGAGGAAATTGCGATGACACCTTTTTCATTGGTCATACTTTCGTTGCTAATATACTCATGATGGATGCAGAACAACGACCAACTCAAATTATTATAAGAGATGAGTGTTCACACTTTAATTCGCCTGGCTAGTTCATTTCTCCATCTCCATAAGTGACATGCAAAAACATGAGTTCTTTTGATAATAATAAGTTTAGTGACAGTCACATTGTAGAAAATTGCTAGAAGAATGGACAGCATTCATTCTAAAATGATAAACGCGCAACTGAAACAATACGTGCTTGTCAAGCTTATTGGGTAGCAACGCTATTGAGGCAAGGATAAAGGTCATTACAATGACGTTCTTGAGTTCAGCACATTAAAATATAGCATTCAACTGGAGTACAGGAAGGCCCCCTCACTCACACGCAGGGCGGCCATCCGCAATAGCCTACAGATATCTGAATGGTGTAAAGAAGTACACCCCCTGACAAATCAGGGCACCGGTTCATCAACAGCGACTCAGTTCTTGTACAGGAATTTAAATTAATAGCATATATATATATATATATATATATATATATATATATATATATATATATATGAAGTACGAAGTCATAAAAGATTGGGAAGTAGGAGAATTATCGCGCTGTAAAACCCATCCTCCGATCATCCAATGGCTGCCCCAGCCAGGCCCCAGCTAGGATGAGGAGTGCGCAGTGAACTGCAGACGGGGATGGACTGGGAAGACACGGCAGGGACGAAGTGTAAAGACAGAAGAGAGGTGGTGGGGGAGGAGGCTTGAATGTACGTCACAGAAAGAAAAAATAGAAAATTAACAGGTCAAGGAATGAAAATGAGAAGAAAAAATTATGACAATTCAGGTATTACAATTGTAAAAATGATGATTACATATATAAATAGCTACTTTCGTAACTTGGTTTTGGAAGTAAGAGATTAGATTAGATAGGCGGCAGTAAACGAACCAAAGATCGAGGCCCATTTCCGAAGAAACACCGGGACTAACACCCCAGCCCTCTATGAGCTATTGCCATTATGTTAGTAGGATGTAGAGGACTGGGGAAACAAGAGGAGAAAACAATGGAAGACGAAAGAAAAAAAAAAAGAAAGAAAAAGAAGGGGGAGAAGAATCACAGCCAAAGAAATGATCATGAATGCACGCAAGCACCATCGATAGCCGCTGATATGCGGAGCTTAAAAATATAGATGGAGCGGAAGTGAGAAGAAGTTGACATAAGATGGCCTGGGAAGTTTTGGCCGTTAAGTGCTTGCGACTCGTGAAGGAGGAGTTCTGAGCTGTGAAGGAAATCTCTCCCAAAGTTTGTCAAGACGAGTTTAAACGAGTTGACCGATTCCGCAAGGGAGTCTATTCCAAATGCTGACTATGAAATAGGGAAAGAACTGCTGAGTTAGTTTGTTCTTCGAGCTTTATGCTTGAGTTTTTGACCGTTGTTTCGCAAGCGATCATTGGGGTCTCCTTCAAAGAGTCCCGTTATAGGTACGTCGTTGAAGCCATTCAACTACTTGAATGTTTCTATTAGTTGCCCCCTGAGTCGTCTTTGCTCGAGAGAGATCAGACCCAGTTTTTTTAGGGGACGTTCATACGACTTGTTTCTCAGCTGTGGTATCAGTTTCGTTGCTCTGCGCTGGACTCTTTCCATGTTATCGATATCTTTACAGAGATGTGGCGACCAGAATTGAATAGCAAATTCTAAGTGTGGCCTCACTAATGCCTTGTCAAGGGGAACGATGATGTCCATGGACTTGTATTCAAAATTTCTACTGACGAACCCCAGCAGTCTGCTTGCCATTTTCACACTCATGTCAACTTGCTGACTATGTGGTAGTTTGTTTGCAATAGTGATTCCCAAGTCACGTTGTTGGGTGACAGTAGCCAATTCCGTTCCATTCATTCTTAATGGGATGGAAGGGTTCACCAGCCCTACGTGCATTACTGAGCATTTGTCGTCTTCATCTGCCACGTTGCGCTCCATTCCATGAGGCGGTCAAGGTCTTGTAGGCGCTCGGCTCTTTTTGTGGCAGGATGACATAGATTAGTATCATCCGCAAATTTACTGATGTTACTACTGATGTTAAGATCGAGATCATTAATGTAAATTGAAAACAGAAGTGGGCCATGCACGCTACCTTCTGGAACCCCTGATGATACCTGTGTCCAGACGCTCGACTCTCCTTCAAGCTTCACTCGCTGCTGGCGACCAGTAAGCCATGCCTTGATCCATCGTAAATAGTCACCCTGGATGCAACGGGCATCCAATTTTTTCATTAGCCGGTGATGGGGCTGTAAATATTGTCCAAATCGGTTCGTAACTTTTTGAGTTATCTTGGTGACAGGCAGATAAACAAACAAAGAGACAAACATACATACAGACAGAGAGACAGACAAACACGACGAAAACATAACCTCCTTGGCGGAGGTAACCATGGCTCCGCCACAGGCAAATGAAACACAGACGGGCAGTTTCTAAGCGCAGTTCAACTCTTCCTGCAGCGTTTGTTACGTCATAGTTAAGCCACCAGCGTTGTGCGTTGAACAATTTTATTTAATGAGAATATAATATTTGGACTGGGCAAATCGACGAAAATCTAAACTAACAAGTCGCTAATTTGATTTAACAGCTGTCTGGCTTCAGAATTTTGTAGCCAAGAAACATCGATGGAATTTCGAGCGGCTGGAGCTATTCAGAAGAAACTCGTATCCTGTATACCAACCTGTGATGAAAAGGACAAATTGCGGATGTGACATCAATATTTTTTTAAGACACAATTTTCTTGCAAAAGTCCACTATATTGTTGGTCGCTTGCTTGCTATCTTGCTTGCTTGCTCCAATGTTGGTCCGTCTCTCCGTCACGCTGTTATAAGTTTAATAGAAGAAAATTCATGCATTGAAAAACAAGTTGAGATACCCCACAATTTCAGCGCTTGGAGTACCGATGGCAAATCTAGCTCTGGATCTCCGGCCTCTGGATCCTAGGCTCTAGATCCCCAGTCTGTGAATCTCTGCTTTCAATGCTGAATGACATTGTAGTAGTTGAATATTCAAGCTGAGCAGTCGGATTTTTATATTGAATTTACATCGCAGCCAAATTTCGACGCTTGAGGTTCAACAATCAGTCGCTATCCACAATACGGCGAGTCCTGGGTATTTCCAGTGAATTCTTTTGACTAAAATATATTTTTTTTGGCGCAGCTTAATGTTTGCTTAATTCCAAGCTGATATTTACGCCTTATCTTGCACGGAGGGATATTTTGCTATCGTGAAACTCATGTTTGTACCACTTGCGCTTCAGTAATGGAAGATCAGGCCTGCAGGGATGAGACCTATAATACCGCAAAACCTATACTGGGAACCGGAACAATAAAAAGCTCAATCACAAAATTTTTGCCTTCATTTTTGACGGATGGGCCCTCGATTACTGAAAAACTGCTAGCCTGTGTCCTTGTTAATCTGTGGTGCGGCTGAGCAGAAAAGACACCGAGAACGCTCACTTTGTTTGATCAACAACGACGGCAGTTGCAGCCCATTCTGCATAGCCAAGTTGGTAATGATAGGATGGTCGGTGAAGCATCGTTGTTTTCTGATTATCGGGTGTATATATCAGCATATTTAAAAAATGTACCTATGTATACACTAATAGACTACACTATTCATTGACACTCCACTCGCTAGATTTTTAGGAGAGCGATTTGTTAATAGGCTAGACCGTGCGTCATCAAAGATATAACTTCATATCTTGGCACATACTTTTCGGGACCTTTTATTTCAAATTGCTAGATTGAGTAATAATTATTAAACCTGTTTATATTCCCAACACCGATGTACCGAAGGCCATAAGATATTTACAAACGTTTGGCGAATTGAAGCGAAGTGTTCTAATGAATAACACACTTTGTCTCTGCCGTAAACTGGAATTGTTTTAGAATCTTAGTGATACAATGAGTCACTGTCTAGAGAAAAAGATCTTCTAAGGGTGTTAGTATGCTCTAATTCATAAAAAAATGTTGATGCTATACACTTGAATCTACAGGCAGTAAACTAATACAGATGCTTTCATTATTGTTTATTTAATATGATTCAATGTGTTGCCAACAAGTGCACGCAAGTGGTGAACTGATTTGATTAAGCAGAAATAATACCATAAAAACTAACTATCCATGCAGAGGGCTTATGATGCTTCAATGCACAGGACACAGTAAGTAAAACAATACCGATGCTTTTATTACAGTTTTTTTTAATGATGAAGTTATGTTGCTGACTAATGCACTCAAGACGATGTGTTTGTTAAGTGTATTAAGGCACTTTAAATAAATTTTACTTCCGAGTAAGTGAGTAAAAACTAAACATCGACACACGAGCCCCGGAAGCTAAGAACGTAATCCTACAATTGGCGTTTTCCTACTCAATGGGACAATAATTAAATCTAGTCGTGACCGCATGTAGCCGAGTGGCGTCACATCGACGGGTCAAAATATTTGAGTGTGGGACTTCAGGCCTTCATAGGTTGGGTTCTTAATCCTTACCAACAAATATAAGCAGCGTTATATTCTGTAAGCGAGAGTAACCACAGTACGAGAACATTTTACCGTGTTTTGTGTGTGTGTATGCAGCTCAAGTAGCTGGAAGTCAGCAGCGGGAGACTGAATGTACTAAGTCAAAAAAATATGGTGGCATGCTTAATAAAATTATATTCTCTGAAGAGTACTATGAACTGGGTATGAAGTGTAAATACGGCTTCAGTTTAAAAAAGAAGTTAAATCAGGTCGCAACACAGGCCCATATTTCGCTGTTAGTGCTGTGAAAGTTTTCACCTGCCTCCACAGTAATTTTCAATGAATGATTGTTCATTGATCAATATGTATATATCCTCTTCTTTACCTCCGCCAAGGAGGCTATGTTTACGTCGTGCTTATCTGTCTGTCACCAAGATAACTCAAAAAGTTATGAATCGATTTAGACGAAATTAACAGGGATTGTTAGGCATGTCATTAGGAACAGAGGATTAACTTTTGGTGAAGATATCTCCATCCGTTTGTTTTTTGTTTATTTGCCTCATTTTTTCTCATTGACATAACTCAAAAAGTTATGGCTGGATTTTTATGACATTAACATGAGTTGTTACGTATATAACAAAGAATAAATGACAAAATTTTGATAGTGATTCGTTTATTCGTTCGTTTGTCACTGTTTTTAATTTTATGTTCGTTAGCACAATAACTCAAAAAATAATGAATGGATCTTTATGAAATTTATAGGGGTGATTTGTAATGCTAAAAGACATAAATGATTAAATTTTGGTGCAGATTGGTTAATTCGTTTGTATGTTTGACTCATGTTTGTCATAACATTTGTTAGCAGTATAACTCAAAAAGTTATGAACGGATCTTCAAGAAAATTGCACAAGCTGTCATTAGTATCGAAAGGCACAAATGATTATATTTTGGAGTTTATATTAAGAAAATCATGGCTTCAGAGCCAATTTGAATTTTTTGCTACCGTTGCCTCTCTTGGCGGAGGTATACGCTCTCAGAGTGCTCTAGCTTATTTATGTGCTTAAGAGATAAAATTCGCATGTTACGTCGATTTTTCTGTAATATTAGATAAAATACTCATAGGCTGTTCAGCCATACATTCGTCGATATGATATCATTGATGACGTCACTTTTTGATGCTAGTTTCTCATGAGTCTTCCCGTTACGTTTTTTGCTTACTGCTCGAGCCTGTATGCACACGGGATGCCAGCGCCAACACTTTGACCGTGTAATTTCAAGTCGAATACAGAGAATCATGCTGCGTAATAATAGGAGAAATAATAATTACACAATGCCAGCATTAAAGTAGCACAAATGGAACAAAAAATTAACATTAAAATAATGTTACCTAAATATTTGTCTGTTTTTTACATTCAGACGATGTCTCTCCATTTAAGTGCATTGGCCATCGCCTCTTCGGCGCCTCTCACGGCACGACACTTGTCTAATGGAGACATATTAACTGTATTTCATACTAATGACTATTATTCGCTCTACCTGTGCTTGTGATTTTTCAAATAAAACTCATGAATTTTTGGAAGTTATAGTAATTGTTTGTATTATTTTTGACACATACACTAAGAGCGGAAATAATAGCTTTATCGCAGAATTGACCACATCTCGACTAATAGGCTACAAATCTCTGCGAAAAATTTCACAGAAGTTAAACTTATGATGCGTATAGTGTCTGCAACTTTTCAAACGACTAATCGTGCTGGTTCTAGAAAAAATATGTTTTGTTTTGTCAAGTTTACTAATTTCACTGAGTGGCGGTAACAGCTTTTTGACTAAAAACAAAACATTCATAGTTTCATATCACCAAAGGAGCAAAAATGAACAACATGAATTAGGAAACTTTGTATTAAACAGGAAATCATTAATCAAAAGATTACAATGACTGAAAAAGTCATATTTGCCAACATGAACCCCCTGACGTTTAATAACTTCAATAATCCTTGAATCCATTCATCCAACTAGTTTATTGCAGAAGGTGAACCGCCCTTGCTGCTGCAGCAACAGCATCCCACAAGACAGATTTTGAGTTGTACTGCCTTCCATCTGCGTAAATTTCCCATTTCACAAGGGCCCAGAAGTTTTCAATTGGGTTTAGACCAGGTGAGCATGGTGGCCAAACCCTCAGTTTTTCTCCGAGGAACCCAAAAGAGTCCAGAAATGCTGTGGTAGTACGGGCAGCGTGAGAGGGCGCATTATCATGCAAAAATAAAGTTTCGAAGCAACGAAAGGGGTATGTCATCCGGCCATGGAACCATGGCGTTCTTTAACATGTCACAATATGATGCGGATGTAATTTTCATGCCATCAGGTACACTAACCGGATATACAAGTCAATCACCTATTATACCACCCCATATCATAACATCACCTCCCTGTTGTTGACGCTTTACGCCTTGATGACACTCACCTCCAGGTAGCACCCAACCCTTACTCCACCCATCAGGTCCATCAAGGATTGCCCGGGTTTCGTCGGTGAAAAGAACATGATTCTTGCTGATCTTCATGTATTTCTCTGCCCATTCCATCCTCAAAATTGTTTTTCTTGGGGTCAGAGGAAGCAAATTCTGAAGGGATTTGACAGAAGCAATGGAGTGAAGGATGTCATTTCCTGTGGTTTGAAGCACTTCAAGAAGCCCAGCAGCCATAAAAATTCACTTGCTTGTTTGCCCGGGTCTATTACGTAGCTGATGAACTGCATTTCTCATGTCTCTATCAGCAACAGTCATTGAATGCCCGGCATCTGATCGTTTTTATCCGTGGAGAACGGCCTTTCAAGAATCCTGTAACTGTGTCAATATGACGTCCTATTTTTCTGGCAATAACATCAAGAGAGGCCCCTCTGTCAGTTTTTTTAATGATTATTTCTTTCTCTTTGTTAGTTAGAGCTTTTCCACGTCCCATTCTTGCAGAATATACATACAAGAAGCTATCATTGTCGATCGCCTGAAAAAGGGAAAAATGCAAAGACTTGTCAATCAGGAGACACAGCAAAATGTATACAAACTCAACAGTGTTGCCATAAGATGTCACGATTTCCCTGCAAGTTTCATGAAAATTTGAAAGCGTAGAAGTGAGATATGGCCAATTTTGTGCTAAAGCTATTATAATTTTCAGTTCTAGTCTACAGAATCGATTATCATCCGTACCGGCAGCCTTTTTGGACAAATCTGTGTTTCGTGTTCATAATTATGTTTCCCACATCCTTATAGATATGCAGGCTTTTGGGGTCTATAGGTTAATTAGAAAGCGTTTTAACTTAGATTGTATAGATATTCGCCATCAGGCGTACGGGTGAAAGGCCCAATTTTAGTGGGCAGCTGAAGGATAGTGGAGCGTATGATACAGCAAATACTTCAAGTCATACATCACGAATCATGAACTGCTGGGATCAGAAGAATGGAATTCAAGACTAGAAATAAGAGCCACAGCATCACAGGCACGAGTGACAGAAGGTATTCGGGCTGCGTAGGAAGATTCGGCCTAATTTGCAATTGGGAAGTCATCTGAAGCTGAAACAGGAGCTAGCTGAGGTGCGCTTGAAGAGTACCAAACGTGCTGGTACCTTGTGGAACTGAACCACGCATGCCATCAATATAGATCACGAACAAGATGCGAAGAGAAGGCTTATGCTAACCTGTTGATAAGTATTTTTAGGCTTCGGTTAGGACCGTGGAAAGCGTCCCACTTGTGCCAAGTGGAGTACATAAATAAACTTATTCGATAGTAAAGTCTCTTTCATTGCTCATTTCCAAATTAATTTCACGCCTCTTTCCTGACGTTAAAACGCTTGTCTTCTCTTTCAATAACAAACTACCATTGCAGACTTGTCCAGCTGCTCACCATGCCGGATGCCACGCTGGTTACCTAACCTAACCCAACTTAATCAGCGATACAGCGAACAGCGCGGCGCACCACCTTGAATGCTGCTCACGCGCACACGATCTGTGCACACAAACACGCACACAAATCGTCGTGAGAGACGATAGCGCTGCCAGGAGCTAACTCACCGTCTCCTCAGTTTACCACTGCACGCTTGCGTAATGTTCGCTATTAGAACAACTTGTTACTTGAACTCATTTTTTTAATGGACAATGACTTCCAATAACCAATCAAGACGGTCAGACACAGGAGCAACGGAGACCTACCGCGCGTGTTTGAGACGAAGCTTTGAGTCAGTGGCGCTGTTGCATTAATCTATTCTTCGTTGCTGAAATTTCTCATACCAGGTGCCGTACTTGGAATTTTCGTGTACAGCAGTACAGTACAGTTACGTGTACAGCAGTACAGTGCACCAAAATGTACAGCAATACGGTACACTCCCGTGTACTGCAGTATACGGTACACTCTCGTGCACTGTAGTGCCTACAGTGCAGTCCCGTGTACTGCAGTACAGTGCAATCCCGTGTACTGCAGTACAGTGCAGTCCCGTGTATTGGAGTACAGGGCAGTCCCGTGTACTGCAGTACAGTGCAGTTCCGTGTACTGCAGTACAGTGCAGTCCCGTGTACTGCAGTACAGTGCAGTTCCGTGTACTGCAGTACAGTGCAGTCCCGTGTATTGGAGTACAGTGCAGTCCCGTGTACTGCAGTACAGTGCAGTCCCGTGTACTGCAGTACAGTGCAGTTCCGTGTACTGCAGTACAGTGCAGTCCCTGCAGCGGAGGAGGAAAGTACCCCAAAGGCTCATCAGTAGGAGCCCCGCATCCCAGTGTCGGTCAAGGCAGGTGCTGCAGTGATGAATAGCCTCCCCCTGACCCGACATTCTCTCCATGTAGGGGGCGCCGACCCGTCAGGTGTCGCCGCCATTTAACACGCTCATCAGAGAAATCTACGATACCGACTTTTGGGGAACTTAAAACTGCCTACCAGCTGCTGCTTGCAATTAGCAGGGTCGTCCGGAAATGCTCTACATCAATGTAGAGAAACCACTCATCCTTTAGCATTATGTGCTTATTCTTCGCAGTATTTAGTGACCCCGAAGAATAAAAGAAACAAAACTTAGCGAATCTTTTGCTGTTCCTGGCTGCGTCTTCAGAGCTTGGAACGCTTAACGCACTTAATTACCTTTATGTTTCTTTGGAGAGGTCCAGGTGGCGTTATGCACGTCTCCCATCTTTTACATAGGTGTTGCTGCAGTCCGTCACTAGCGGGACAGCTAACTGGTCACGAAAATAGTTTGTAATTTTATACTTCCATGATGTTTTATGGTAACGATTCAGCAGTGGTGTATTGTTTGTATCATTAGTTCAGTGAGGGCTTGCTTCTGAGCAGTGGAACAAATAGCTTGTTCGCTTATGATGTGGTGCAAGAAATGAGACGGTGGAGCAAATGGACAAAAAAGGAGCTGATATCCTCACTTGGTGGCGTTCGTAAGATTAAGTAATGCCGGAGCTACACTACTCAAGCGTACGCACTACATACGAGCTGACATTTAGCTCCCAATCACACTGTGAGAGTCGCTATCCAAACTTCATATTCCCACACAGCTCTTAGGCTATGCGACGCGTGACCTAACCGTCTACTCATAAGTTGTGCCTGCGGTCACACAGTGTTGGCCCGGCATACAGCATTACTTTCGCAGCAGCAGCAGCGGTCACTAGTGTTATACCAGCAAAATGTTCGGCCGTCTTGAAAGCCTTAACATATTCTGAGACAGACGGGTATTCTGCTAGGGCAATAACATTACAGTATATACAGTATATCTTGGTCTGGGCTTGGCGTTCCTTCAGCAACATACCTAACTAAGGAAATTATGGAGGGACCAACTTGAAATTTACAGGAATTGTTAGGTGTTAGGAAGGGTATAAGGAATAGGTGGTTCAATTTTGCTGATGATTAGTCATTCCACTTGTGTGAATATCTACCCTTCTATATTTTTTATTATTGCATTACCTGGCATAGGTCTGCGTTCTCGGGGAGCAGTTCTAGTTTAAAACTAGAGCACTCTAAGAGCGCATACCTCCGCCAAGCGAGGCAACGGTAGTAAAAAATTCAAATTCGCTTTGAAACCATAATTTTGTCTGTATAAACTCCACAATCTAATCAATTGTGCCTTTTAATAGTAATAACAGTTTGTGCAATTTTCTTGAAGATCCGTTCATAACTTTTTAAGTTATGTTGCTAACAAACGTTATGACAAACATGAGTTAAACATGCAAACGAACGAGCCGGTTTGTACTAAAATTTTTTAATCATTTATGTCTTTCAACATTACTAACAACCCCTATAAATTTCATAAAGATGCATTCATTTTTTTTTTAGTTATTGTGCTAACAAGCATAAAACTAAAAACAGTGACAAACGAACAAACGAACCAACGGATCATTACTAAAATTTGGTCATTTACTCTTTGTTATATATGTAACAACTCATGTTAATTTCATAAAAATCCATCCATAACTTTCTGAGTCATGGTATTGAGAAAAATGAGGCAGACAAACAAACAAATGGAAAGACGAATCTTCACCAAAAGGTAATCATCTGTTTCTCCTAACATACCTAACAATCCCTGTAAATTTTGTTCATATCGGTTCAGAACTTTCTTAGTTATCTTGGTGACAGACAGACTAACAGACAGACAAACACGACGAAAACATAACCTCACTGGCAGAGGTAATTACATTGTCTTAAAAATAAGTTGCTTGCGAGCTACGGGGTTGGGGAATGCACGGGAGCTTCTACTTCCAGTACATGTGCTGCTACGTCACTTGTAGCGTAAAAATAAACATAACATTGAAATATCAAAATATTCACGTTATTAGAGGCTATTTGGTTTGATGCTCGTTAGAGTATTTAAACCTTCATTTTCCAGTTGTTTTCAGCATTTGGTAAACGAGGAATGTATGCTTTTGAGGATAAAAGAATTACACTTAGAAATAGTCTCTCGTCATATGGCTGTCCTCAGGAAGAGGCAAGACATTTTCGTAACGCGTAAGTTTGATAGTAATGGAACTCATATTTGTACATTTTCATTAATTTTATTCCTATTGCTGCAGACAGCTATCCTGATACAGTAATTTTTTTAATTACCAAATCACCGCATTTTTTCTTTTTAGAAAGTTTAAGAGAATCAGCAGCCACCGGCAGAGCTGCGATAAGTTTTATAATTGGCGTTGGTACAGAAATGAGCTATTCTAAAGTCTTGACCAGTAACATGTGTCTTCTAAGTTTAACACACTTACAAAAGCCCTACTGTTGGAGTGCAGATGAGCAGCAATTACTTCTTGTGCAATCACCAAAGCTGATGCCGGGACAAAACCACACAATCTTACGCACAACTTATGAGCGGAGATTCAGTTGGCACTAATGCCCCGTCCTACCCTGTACTCTCAAGAGGAAGATAATTAAATCCCCCGTTGGTGCTAGGTAGGAATGCATTTACCTTGAGCAACACCAGTCAGGCCGCTGTCGACTGCACCCACGTCAGCCGCAGCTCCGGGAAACCTTCACATTTGGTTGCAATATTCAAGGAACATTTGAATCAGGGGCGAGTCTCAGCTGAGGGGCATCCCCGAGCTCTGCTCTGGTTCGGAGTACGGCGGGGTGTGGGCCTGCAGGG
>LQNS02276820.1:90694-104948 GCA_001587735.2 Parhyale hawaiensis
CAGCTCCGGGAAACCTTCACATTTGGTTGCAATATTCAAGGAACATTTGAATCAGGGGCGAGTCTCAGCTGAGGGGCATCCCCGAGCTCTGCTCTGGTTCGGAGTACGGCGGGGTGTGGGCCTGCAGGGACGCCCCCAACCCCTCATGGACCGGTTTATCGCGACGCCATGAGTGACGACGCGCGTGTTGCAGGCGCGCGGGAACTTACCGTGCGCAGCCTGGCGACGGTGCCGCGCTTTGCGCAACTCACACTTGTGCAACGTTGCCACGTCTCCTCAGGTGTTGAAATGAAGTGAAGAGTCACTCGGTGGATGTAGAGCGATCCCCACAAATTATGCAAAGCATCCTCTACGTTTGCACAAAAACCAAGAAAAAGATATGCATATTTCTGCTTTCACGCCGTCATTAGCACTTTACAGGTGTAGATCTTGTCTCTAATATATATGATGGATAACATCATACTCTTGCTTGTTTGAGGAGCTGAATCATGCAAAAAAGATGGAAATTCGACCAACTAGAAAAGGACAGCAAGACTTGCGCTTGACGAACGCCCGACGATTAGTGCGCAGAAGGCGGTAAGTGAGTGGCACAATTAGGCTCCTACATCTCTAGTTAAGCTAATTGAATTTGTAGACTAACGAACACTCAACTGCTTCTGTTACACCGGTTGGTGCATTAAGTATATGGGCACCATAGCATTTATGTATATGGGCACCACAGCATTTTGTGCATGGGTACAATAGTATTATGTACATGGGCACAACAGCATTTTGTATATGGGTACAACTCCATTATGTACATGGGCATAACAGCATTTTGTGCATGGGTACAACAGCTTTATGTATATGAGCACAACAGCATTATGTACATGGGCACAACAGCATTTTGTATATGGGTACAACACCATTATGTACATGGGCATAACAGCATTTTGTGCATGGGTACAACAGCTTTATGTATATGAGCACAACAGCATTATGTACATGGGCACAACAGCATTTTGTGCATGGGTACAATAGCATTATGTGCATGGGCACAACAGCATTTTGTGCATGGGTACAATAGCATTATGTACATGGGCACAACAGCATTTTGTGCATGGGTACAATAGCATTATGTACATGGGCACAACAGCATTTTGTGCATGGGTACAACAGTAATATGTAAATGGACACATCAGCATTATGTATATGGGGACAACAGTATTTTGTGCATGGGTACAACAGCGTTATGTTCATGGGCACAACAGCATTATGTGCATGGGCACAACAGTATTTTGTGCATGGGTACAACAGCGTTATGTTCATGGGCACAACAGCATTTTGTGCATGGGTACAACACATTATGTACATGGGCATAACAGCATTTTATGCATGGGCACAACAGCATTATGTACATGGGCACAACAGTATTTTGTGCATGGGTACAACAGCGTTATGTTCATGGGCACAACAGCATTTTGTGCATGGGTACAACAGCATTATGTACATGGGCACAACAGCATTTTGTGCATGGGCACAATAGCATTATGTATATGGGCACAGCAGTATTATGTATATGGGCACAACAGCATTATGTATATGGGCACAACAGCATTATGTCTATGGGCACAACAGCCTTACGTATACGGGCACAACAGCATTATGTATCTGGGCACAACAGCATTCTGGGCACAATAGCATTATGTATATGGGCATAACAGCATTATGGGCACAATAGCATTATGTATATGGGCATAACAGCATTATGGGCACAATAGCATTATGTATATGGGCATAACAGCATTATGGGCACAACAGCATGGACAACAACTGCTCTCTAAAGGCGGGTTTACACTCTAGGGTTTCGTTCTCCGTACACACAACAAACGTTCGCACGTTCTGTCGCAGCTTCGCAGAACATCACTGCGTCTCGGCCGAAATATTCGTTAAAATGTTACCGGTCGTGTCAGCTTCCTGGAGCATCAACAAGGAACTTCAAGCGATTTCTTTAACATTTGCAGTGACGTACAACTTATAATCTGTGCATTTTCTGTTGCTTAAAAGGAAGTAGCAGAGAATTCGGACACTGACGGCGTCAGAAGGTTATAGTGTGAACCGGGCTTTAGCTCACCCCTACCTGCAGCCAAGCTGTCATGCGCTGCACGAGGATGGAGGCGGCCGCTGCCGTCGACACTGCAACGGTCGTGCACTTGCATGTGTACTCCCTTCAAATATGATGGTGAAGAATTGAATTTACAGTAGCACCTGTTCAGTATACATGCGTGGGGTTATGATTCTACTGCCTGAAGGCGGCTCTGCACCTACCTTGCTGCTGCCTCATCTGTTGCTTTTAACTAACAAAGACGAGTGCAGCAAATTTCTCTTCTTCGAAATGGCCTTTTAGAGCAGCATCATCTACCTTACATTTAGAACAATTTTTGCTTGCAACTATTTTTGGTATAAATACAAAGAAAGTAGGGTTAGAGGTTGCCTTCCTCCCACTTTGGGCTCAACTAAGATACAGAGACGTTGCTTGGCCCTGCTGCTTGGGAACAGTGTTAAAGTCAAGGGCAGCTGAAATGAGAGGGAAGGGCGAGTGGAAGGAAGGAAACAAAGCGCTCTATGCCAAGGGTATTCAGGATGAGAGACACCTGCATACGATGAAAGCAGCCATCATGGAAGCATGTGTAATTTGCCCTCGTCGTTTCAAGCATTAATTAAACTACCTGCCCATCCACAAAGAGGCTTAGAGCTACTTTGCCTCGTCCGGACCATGGATTGTGCTAGGGTCTCCCTAATCTGCTTGAGAGTCCCAGAATTCACCTTTGTAAATTCGACGATCAAATGTCGCTTTTGCAATACCTATTCAAGAGGACACACAAATTTTACGTATACTGTATATGTGCAATTAAAAGAGATCCGGTCAGCAGTTGTTAGTGTTCATAATTTAGGCGTTTTGTGCCAAACATGAAAAACAGTGTTAAAAAAGTAATAATTTAAGAAAATAGTAATTGTTTATGTGTTAAAAAAATATTTGCATGATCAGAGAATTTGATAGTGCGGATGTGAAATTTTAAGGAATTTCAAAGCACGAAGGAGAATTTTCTCATTTATTTCAGAGAACTGCAATCACATTGTCGAGAATGTCCAAACGCGGAGCCTCATAAGGGTACGTTGCTATCACTGCTTGTCTCCTTCACCATTTTTCAAAACTTCACACTCCGTCCCCCATTTTCTAAAAACTCCACTCTACCGAGAGATCGTATGTACCTCAAGCTGCCCCATTCTAGTTTACCCGCTATTGCTTTGCAATGGCGAGAAAAGGTTATCTTTTCAATTGGCGAACTGCAGACGCGGGCCTTCAGCGTAATGTTCCGACGAACTTGGTGTCACGGAGCTAAGAGTCTACCTTGTAGACTTCTCAAGCAGAGTATGTCTACCGGGAAATTCTTCAACCACAGAATTTCTACTTCGATGCCTTCCCAAACACAGAATGTCTACCTCGACGCCTTCCCAAACACAGAATGTCTACCTCGACGCCTTCCCAAACACAGAATGTCTACCTCGACGCCTTCCCAAACACAGAATGTCTACCTCGACGCCTTCCCAAACACAGAANGTCAGCCGCAGCTCCGGGAAACCTTCACATTTGGTTGCAATATTCAAGGAACATTTGAATCAGGGGCGAGTCTCAGCTGAGGGGCATCCCCGAGCTCTGCTCTGGTTCGGAGTACGGCGGGGTGTGGGCCTGCAGGGACGCCCCCACCCCCTCATGGACCGGTTTATCGCGACGCCATGAGTGACGACGCGCGTGTTGCAGGCGCGCGGGAACTTACCGTCCGCAGCCTGGCGACGGTGCCGCGCTTTGCGCCACTCACACATGTGCAACGTTGCCACGTCTCCTCAGGTGTTGAAATGAGGTGAAGAGTCACTCGGTGGATGTAGAGCGATCCTCTCAAATTATGCAAAGCATCCTCTACGTTTGGGCAAAAACCACGTCAAAAATATGCATATTTCTGCTTTCAGGCCGTCATTATCACTTTACAGGCGTAGATCTTTTCTCTCAGACGGTCTTTTCAGTCGTGCCCTATAATATATATGATGGATAACATACTCTTGCTTGTTTACGGGCTGAATCATACAAAAAAGATGGAAATTCGACCAGCTAGAAAAGGACAGCAATACTTGTATAAGACGAACACGATGTTTTGTGCGCAGAAGGCGGAAAGTGAGAGGCGAAATTCCGCTCTTACATCTCTAGTTTAGCTAATTGAATTTGTAGACTAACGAAAACTCAACTGCTGCTGTTGCACCGGTTGCTATATTAACTATATGGGCACTATAGCATTTATGTATGTATGGGCACGTGGGCACAACAGCATTATGTATGTGGGCACAACCGCATTATGTGCATGGGCACAGCAGTATGGACAACATGTGCTCTTTGAAGGCGGGTTCACACTCTAGTGATTCGTTCCCCGTACACACGACAAACGTTTGCACGTTCCGTCGCAGCTTTGCAGAACACCGCTGTGTCCAGACCGAAATAATTGATGAAATGTTACTGGTCGCGTCAACTTCCTGGGGCGTCAACAAGGAACATTAGTCGATTTCTTTTATACTTACAGTAGCGTAAAACTTACAATCTGTGCATTTTCTGTTGTTTAAAGCGAAGTAGCAGAGAATTCGGACACTGCCGTCGTCAGAAGGTTATGATGTGAACCGAGCTTTAGCTCACCCTTACCTGCAGCCAAAGTGTCATGCGCTGCATGAGGATGGAGGCGGTTGCTGTCATCGACACTGCAACGGTCGTGCGCTTGCATGTGTACTCCCTTCAAAAAATGACGGTGAAGGATTGAATTTACAGTAACACCTGTTCAGCATACATGTGTGGGGCTATGATTCTACTGTCTGAAGGCGGCACTGCACCTACTTTGCTGCTGCCTCATCTGTTGTTTTTAACTAACAAAGATGAGTGCAACAAATTTCTCTTCTTCGAAATGGCCTTTTAGAGCTGCATCATCTACCTTAAATTTAGAACAATTCTTGCTTGCAAATAATTTTGGTAAATATACAAAGAAAGTATGGTTAGAGGTTGCCTACCTCCCACTTTGGGCTTAGCTAAGATACAGGGTTATTTCTTGGCCCTGCTGCTTCGGAACAGTGTTAAAGTCAAAGGCATATGAAATGAGATGCAAGGGCGAGTGGAAGGAAGGAAACACAGCGGTCTATGCCAAGGGTGTTCAGGATGAGAGACCCCTGTTTCCGATGAAAGCTGCAATCATGGAAACATGTGCCGTTTGCCCTCGTCGTTTCAAGCTCTAATTAATCTTCCTGCCCATCCACACTGAGGCTGAGAGCTACTTTGCCTTGTCCGGATAATGGATTGTGCAAGGGTCTCCCTAATCTGCTTGAGAGTTCCAGCGGTCACCCCTGTAAATTCGATGGCCAAATGTCGTTTTTGCAATATCTATTCAAGGGGACACAAATTTTACGTATACTGTATATGTGCAATTAAAAGATATCCGGCCAGCAGTTATTAGTGTTTGTAACTTAGGCGTTTTGTGCAAAGCATGAAAAGCAGTTGTTAAAAAGTAATCATTTAAGGAAACGTAATTGTTTATAGATTGAAAAGAGAGAAAAAAAAAAAACATTTGCATTATCAGAGAATTTGATTGTACAGATGTGAAACCTTAAGGAATTTTAAAGTACCAAGGGGCATTTTCTCATGTTTTCAGAGAACTGCAATCACATAGTCGAGAATGTCCGAACGCGGAGCCTCATAAGGGTACGTTGCCAACACTGCTTGTCTCCCTCACCATTTTTCAAAATTTCACACTCCGTCCCTCATTTTCTAAAAACTGCACTCCATCGAGAGATCGTATGTACCTCAGGCTGCCCCATTTTAAGTTTACCAGCTTTTGCTTTGCAATGGTAAGAAAGGTTTCCTTTTCAATTGGCTAACTGAAGACTCGGGGTTCTGGATTCAGCGCAATGTCCCGACGAACTTGGTGTCACGGAGCTAAGAGTCTACCTTGTAGACTTCCCAAGCAGAGTATGTCTACATGGAACTTTCTCAAACACAGAATGTCTACTTCGACGTCTTCCCAAACACAGAATGTCTACCTCGACGTCTTCCCAAACACAGAATGTCTGCCTCGACGCCTTCCCAAACACAGACTGTCTACCTCGAGGCCTTTCCAAACACAGAATGTCTACCTCAACGCCTTCCCAAACACTGACTGTCTACCTCGACGCCTTCCCAAACACAGAATGTCTACCTCGACGGCTTCCCAAACTCAGAATGTGTTGCGTTTGATCACGGACCAGCAGAGGTGGGCGGCTGCGGCCAATTACCGCCCAGTCTCACCAGCAGAAACGTGCTAGAAATCAGCGGCCTTTGGCATTTTTGACTTCCCTAACCTCCCACAGTACCCACCCCTGCACATAATCGTAGCCTGTCCCCGCAGCTCCTACTACTACTGTAGCACTTCTAACAGCAGCCGTACATGCATGTGAACAAGGGAGGCAGTTATTGTTCTGCTGGACAGATCCAGTCACATTCAAACTATAGAGCGAACTTTTGGAAAATGACGCGATTGACAGCTACACGAGGCTAAATCCTGAGCAATCGGTCGTAAGACGAGCTGGGGAGCAGGTATTATCTGGAAATAAGGGAAGAGGAGGAGCAGTGCGATGCACCCCTGCCACGCTCGCGTGCTGAAGGTGACACCTCGCATTCCACCCCCCCCCCCCGGGCGAGTTCTGCTTGGAGCCTACCAAGCTATCAAATGCGTCCTAAGTACTTTGCTGTATAAGCGTTTTTGTCTTTCTGTATTCTCCCACGCTTCATTGTCTTGTGCAGACTATATATAATATTATGTACATTTTATACAGTCAATAGCAAGTAATACTTTACAAGCTTGCAAATATTGAAGTGAAAATGCAAATATTATACCTTAAATGTGTAAATTTTAGATCAGTAATGGGTAAATATGAAGCTGTATGTGCATGTAAACATTAAACCATAAATATGAGCATATTAGAGGGTGCATATAACAAAGTATGCCGGTCACTATCTCGATCAAGGAGCAGATCATATTTTGACGTATCAAACGACGATTGAACAATCCGAACATAACTGCAAGAAGGAGTGTGAACCGTCGTGCTTGTCCTCCTATCATTATAAAATGGCTTCACCTTGACTAACGCGACTGAAAGATTCATATTTTATATAGAAAGTGAAGCTGGCAGCTGTGCTTTGTCTGGCCCAGTGTCATTTCTTGGACCGAATGCATGCAGTGGTGACAGTGGAGCAACTGTACGAGCTCTTTATTGCTCACTTTATGTAAATGAGTCTAAACTAAATTAAATTAAATTAAAATTCTCATCGAGTCCCGTCCTTCGTCTACACCATGTATCTTTGATATTATACAGAATATATAAATATATTGTATGTACATGTATACTTGCGGTATACTATTGCGGTAAGCAGGGACTTCGTCCATGTACACAAAGACAGGAGAAGGTTATTGTGAGCCTTGCTTCACAAAATAACCGGTCAATACTAACTTGTTAAGACTAATAACAGATGGCATACAAAGGAGGTGCCACGATATATTCTAAGATTATATGTGGTTCACAAGAAGAGTTTGAAGTGGTGACCCTGGTACGACCAACATATTTTAATGCCGCCCACTAGCAACTGACTTCCTTGAATATCCTAATATTTTCTTGCAATACTCATAGTTACGGCAGCTAATACAAGAGGCAGGCTTGCCAAACCTGGTACTACATGTATAGTACCATATCTGGTACTTTCATCAAAATACGTTCGGCAAGCCTGACAAGAGGTAGCTAGTGGAGATGCTGTGCTACGAAACAGGCCTTCGGGCCAAGCCCTTATATTTGTTGTATTTTTGTACATGAAGTAGATGTCAAGTTGCAGTCAATCGTCTACTGCCGGTCGACCTCTGCTTACGTGCCACGATCCCAGTACTGGTGGCAGTAGTGGGAGCAGCAGCGGGCACGACGCCCAGTATACACAGAGGGTAAACTTTCCACAGGTCGTGTGCCACACAAGAGATACACGTCACATAACTGAAAAGCACTTGAGGATTTTTCTTCAGCTTATTATTTAGTGAAGCATTGAACTCTCTGACTATGATATCAGAAAACAGTTCATAACTTAAAGAAATGGTGACATACGGGCAACAATGTTGATGGATAAACGTTCAGGCCGGGAACGAATATGCAGCAGTCAAATTTATTATTTAGATCAAAACAAGAAAACATTTTCTTAAATGATCGTAAGCCACTAGCTGTAGAAATTATACTTAAGTAAAACTTTGGTGATTGTGGTGTTCTATACATTTTTGTGGCCGGTCGAAATCTCCAGTAATTAAATTATATTCTTCATTCATGATAAATATTATTTGTTTGTAACACGCATAGATTAGCAACGCGATGGTAAAATTATGGCAACTAAATATTCTCTATGTAGGCTAAGCGGAGACCTCTGCTGCAGCCCCAGCTGCTCGTGTTATCAGCGATATCTTCACAGTATTTACTGATAAGATGAATTACATTAAGCTGTTGAAACTTCAATTTTTACATTGGAAAGTCCAGAGCAACATCTAGGAATGATATATGGCTCTGCGGTTAATATCAGTCAGCAGCGGACGGGACAATACAAGTGTCGGACACAGTGCAGTAAACTGAGAGCATTTACTGACGCTGACAAGCCCGGCAGTAAATCATGGTGGATAATACGGCATTGTGGAGGATTAAGTAGGGGGCTGTGGGGTGCTGGGGTCATCGCTGGGGTACGGGAGCGCTGCTATAGCTACGCAGATGGAATAACCTGTACAATTATCATAGCTTAGCATCCAATGCAGAGAGAAGTTCCTACTGAATTTCAAATTAGCCAAACATCATATCAAATTGGGCATAATTACTACTTTGGTGGGCCGTTAAAAAAACTGCTACGATGTTTCTACGCAGATCATACTCTCGTAGTAAATTTGTTTACGATTGGTGCAGTGCTAACTTTATTTTCGAAATTAAGTGAAGCCTTCGGCTTCAATCTACCTAGCAGCGCATTTCCTTCTTTTCGGCAATAAGCAGCAAAAGTAATTCCGTAATTTGCCAGGAAGTCAAACCTCCCTTACATGTGATTATATACCTCTCACCGATTTTTTTTTGCTTCCATAGAAAGCTATATCTTTAAAAGTAGACTTTTAACTCGAGCAGACAAATGAAGCAGTGAAACCTCTATTTCCTTCACTCCGCTTCACATTTACACTGGGCTCTGGAAAATATCTTACGCTGTGATTTGCTTATCATGTCGTAATTTGCGCTTGTGAACTCGCATTAAGTCAAGTTGTGGTGTGAGTATAAGATGCAGTTTCGGATGAAGCCAGAATAGTTAGTGTTACTTCAAGTGTCTTCCTGGCATGGATTTCAGAACGTGACAAAGTTAGAACTGCAGTCAATTTTTAGAATTCCTAAATTGAGTTGCGTCTAAACCCAAGGGATAAAATTTTAAACTTTATAGCTTTTGATTTTTCTCCAGCGCAAACATGAAATTCTAACAATAAATAGCTCCTATCATTAGTAATAATTTAATAAAATTTTTATAAGAATTCTGGGATAAGAAGAAAGGTACCTATAGTCATTTGAAATTTATTCTACTTTTCGAAATCTCCCAAAATTACTACAAATGTTAAACTTTGAACGTTTGAAGCCAAATAAGTAGGAACCCATAACATTTAATCAATATTTCGTAAATAGACCCCTGTTTTTGAAAGTAGCTGAACATCGTTCAACTGCGACAATAAAATAAGCTTCTGAGAAGCCTGTACCGACAGTTATTGTTGCCAATTCTTCCAGTAATAAAGGTTAAGACTAGGGCAACGATGAAAAACATTATTTTATTAGAAAAGATGCTAGCTTTCGATTTCTACTGAAAACATCTTCAGGCGACGATGACATTAGAATTGGTTTCAGTAGAAATGGAAAGCTTGCATCTATTCTAATAAAATAATGTTTTTTATCGTTGCCCTAGTCTTAATTAACTTATATTATCAAGATCTGCTTTCCAGCAGAAAAATTCTTTCAGTAGTTTCACCCACAAATCTTCAGTGTTCCTAGGATATCTTATTTTAACCCTTACGTCTAAAAATTTCCAAAGATTCTCGATAGGACCGAGGTCTGGACTTTGAGCAGGCTAATCAAGAATCTCAAAATAAAGTTTACTGAGGTAAGTCATCGCGGCTTTTGCTTTATAACACGTTGTATTATCCTGCTTGAACATGGTTTTCTCAACACCAAAATTTTTTATTATAGCTGTATTTTCTATATGAATGTTCTTTTACATACGAGTATTCACACGAGTGTCTAAACGAGAACATTTGAACACATTTCAAAAACCATCACTTTTCTGCCGCCGTGCTGCAAGGTATTTTTCTTATACAAGTCTCATATGATAGTTTTCCATCGTTACCTCCGTCAAGGGGGTTATGTTTTAGTCGTGTTTGTCTGTCTATTTGTCTGTCTGTCACCAATATAACTCAAAAAGTTATGAACCGATTTGGATGAAATTTACAGGGATTGTTAGGTGTGTTCGGAGGAACAGATGATTAACTTTTGGTGAAGATATGTCCATCCGTTTGTTTGTTTATTTGTTTGTCTGCGTCATTTTTCTCGATGCCATAACTCAAAAAGCTATGGAAGGATTTTGATGAAATTTACATGAGTTGTTACCTCCGCCAAGGAGGTTATGTTTTTGTCGTGTTTGTCTCTCTGTCACCAAGATAACTCAAAAAGTTCTGAACCGATTTGGATAAAATTTACAGGGATTGTTTGGTATGTTAGGAGGAACAGATGATTAACTTTTGGAGAAGATATGTCCATCCGTTTGTTTGTTTGTCTGCCTCATTTTTCTCACTGTCATAACTCAAAAAGTTATGGATAGTTTTTTATGAAATTAACATGAGTTGTTAAATATATAACAAAGAATAAATGACCAAATTTTGATAATGATCCACTCTTTCGTTCGTTCGTTCGTTCGTTTGTCACTGTTTTTAATTTTATGCTTGTTAGCACAATAACTCAAAAAATAATGAATGTGGTTAGTAATGTTGAAAGACATAAACACTTAAATTTTGGTGCATATCGGTACGTTCGTTTGTACGTTTGACTCATGTTTGTTATACCGTTTGTTAGCAGTATAACTCAAAAAGTTATGGGCTGTTATTACTATAAATAGACACGAGTGATTCAATTTTGGAGTTAATACAAAGAGAATTATGATTTCAGAGAGAATTTGAATTTTTTGCTTCCGTTGCCTCGCCTGGCGGAGGTATGCGCTCTCAGAGTGCTCTAGTTTCTAAATAGATAAAACTTGCTCCTGTCGCTTAAGAAACTGAAGACTATTTTTCATATGTCCAAATCACATGTTGGTAGGCAAACTCTTACCTTATTTCTTATTTTTGTTACCAATAAATCGAAGAACTACTCTCAGGATGCAGTTCCTCCCGTACTTAATAGTGAACATTTGAAATAAACTATCCTCCGAATCTGGAGCAAAGTCGGTCAATGCGTTTAAAAATCGTCTTATTATTATTATTAAATTACACCAGACTGGCGACGTAGGAACGGAGAAACTCCATGAGGTTCACAAACCCCCAGGCAACCAGCCCAGCGGGTGAAGAAAACAAAAGAATAAAAAAAAAAAAGAAGATCCGAGATCACAGAATAGCTCTGTGTACAGATCGTTTAAAGCTGCCAATACCCGCACCAGCAAAGACAGAGCCATCAAGACCATTCCAAACATGCACACACGATGTAAAAAAAACGAACGGGAATACTGGCCCGTACGGCATCTTAACGGTTCCAAAATAAACTTGACAAACATTGGGAGCAACATCCTCCACAGTTACCGATTCCTCCTCCAGCAGTCCCAAACTCGTAACGGCCAAAGATTCTAAGCCACCTTAGTCCATTATCTTTCATGCCACAACTAACTTTAACGTCCCCGAGCGCCCCGAATTTGCAGCAATTAACTGTGCTTGAGCTACCAGCGTTTTGGCTGACTTCATTCCCTTCGTCTTCTTCTTCAGCTATCTCCATGATTTTAGCTCAATGGCAATAGCTCATAGAGGGCTGGGGCGTAAGTTCCGGGGTCTCTCTGGGAATGGGCCTCTTGGTCAGTCTACTGCCGGATATCTAGTCTAATCTTCGGGCTGCGTGTAAACAGGCCAACTTTTAGCAGGCGACTCGAAATAGTTTCTCTGAACACATCTTTGCTTGAAGTAGCGTTCATTGCATTGCTCTTTTTATCCTGTTCAAGTCATGAAACTGTCCGTCAGTGCTTTGAGCTGCATGATGTAATCTTCTCTTTTCTTATTTTCCGGAGCCTGCCGACTTTATATAGACTCCCCATGCGTCCTGTATGCACAGGCGTCAAACTCGCCACGCGCTATGTACGTTTGCCACTATTCTGTGTACGGGTATCGGTGTGCGTGCGAGCGGCGTTCAAGTTCGTGTGCTGTGCTATACTGCCGCCTCCATAAGAGACCGAGCTGTTCTGATTTTTGCCCATCGGATCTTAAAATGAACTATAGAGCTCTCTGAGAGCGCTTACCTCCGCCAAGTCAAGCAAGGCAGAGGTACTGAAAAATTCAAATCAGTTCTGAAACTTTCATTCATTTTGTATCATCATCAAAATCTAATAATTTGTGCCGTTTGTGGTAATAACATCTGTAGGTTATTTTCATAATCTTTTGAGTTATGCTGCAACAAACATTCTACCAAATATTAGTCAAGCGCACACCGACCAACTGATCATCACCAGAACTTAATACTTTATGTGCAGGGTAAACTCTAACGATATTTGCGTGATACTTTTGATCTTTTTGTTAATTACAGCGGAAAGTAGCTTGTAGTTCCATCAATAAACGGATTCTCTTTCTTACAGAAACACAAACAACTTTCCTGCAAAATTTATATATTCTTTATTTGATCCCGTAGTATAGGTGATTTTTTGGAAAACGCTAGAGGCTGGGCTTGATTCAAACCCACGTCATAGAGCCCTTTTTAACTTGGAGGAAGCACCTTCACCAATCGAGCCGTCAACGCTCCGGCTATACTGAAGTCAGAAGAATGTCATGTGTATAGAGCAAAGTACAAAGTAATTTCTCACACTATGCACAGTTTTATAATTTGTGAATCATACACTGATACCTAATTTGGCCCTTAGTTTTTGAGATAATGGGGTTTATATACAAATATATATGTACACCAACGGGCAAACTTAGAGAACGATTTTCATTATTTGAATATAAAGTTTAACCATGTAGAGTAGGTTAATGAATCTTTTGGTGGGGCCTTAAGGAATGTATTTAACATATTTCTACAAAATATCAGGACAAACATAACTATATTTAATGCATTAGAGCAATCTAACAAACAATAACGAAAATTGAACAATGCAAAATAAGAGTACGCTCGTCTCTAAAACATTCTCATATTTACCCCGGTCCTCTGGCAACATTCAATTTCGTGTACATGACTTCTAAAACTGCCACTCTTACGATTACACCATTCTAGAAACATAGCAACTCACATGAAAGTTACTCCTGAGCAGCGGGAAGAAATTGTTAAGCTCAGGTCCTCAGGAATTACTCCTTCGCCCATATCAAGAGAAGTAAACCAATTCAAGAGCGTTGTTTCTCGTGCTTTGAAGTTCTATGAAGAGAAACAGCTGGAATCACCTGTATCTGCAGCCGCCCTAGAAAAACCACCGTACGAGTTGATAGGATTATGAAACGCTATGCCCAGAAGGATCCTTTCGAAACTGCAGCGGGAATTTCCAGAAAGCTGACGGTCAATAACAACATAGAAGTGTCTCGCTATACAATTTCTCGTCGCCTCAATGCATGTGGGCTAAAGGCACGCAGTCCTGCCACTAAACCACTTATCTGTAAGAAGAATAAGAAAGCAAGACTTGAATATGCGGAAAGGCACATCGTTTGGAGAGATGAAGATTGGAAAAAGTGCATTTCAGCGACAAAAGTAAATTTAATTTGGTTGGATCTGATGGCAGACGGTATGTTAGACGTGCAACAGATGACAGGCTGAACCCTAAATGTGACAAAACATCTGTAAAGCATGGGGGAGGTAGCGTAATGGTGTGGGGCATGTTTTCATCTGAAGGAGTTGGACCGTTGGTGGCCATTAAAGAAACTGTCAATGCTAATGTGTATCTCAA